>CAUYPK010149668.1:0-40673 GCA_963574355.1 Loris lydekkerianus | reverse complement strand
TACATGCCCACACAAGACAAAAACTCAATTCAATTCAAGTTGAGGGGAGGGGGCAGGAGGGAGATGGGAGGAGGGAAGGGGATTGGTATTTCCCCACTTAATAGCCACAATGTAGGACACAACTACAACAGGGAAACAAATGCAAACATTTTAACCTCATTTGTGCCCTCATATTAATCTGAAATAAAAATAAAAAATAAAAAAAGGAATGTTTATCATAACTTTTTTGAATTTTAACAAATGCTTTTAATGTATCTGCTAAAATATAGTTTTTTGCCTTTATTAATATGTTAATTGATTTTATTTTCATATATCAAATTGTCTTACATTTTTTGGGACAAACCCCACTTTATCACTGTGTATAATACTTTAAATATTACTGGTCTTAATGTGCTCATATTTTGTTAAAAATTTCTGTGATTATATCCAATGGGAACATTGGTCTACAGTTTTCCTTTTCTGTGAGGTCTTTGTCTACCTTTGGTGTAAGGATAAATTAGACATAAAACCTGATAAATGAATTGTATAGCTGAAATTTTTTTTATCAATCTAGTTAAAATACAAAGTCCAGCTCAATCATTTAAGGGCTGAGACCATGGGATGTGTTTCAAATTCTAGTATTTATCAACCAAAGAAACCAAATGCCTTGTGTAAAGTATTTGGATTTTTGCATTAGTACATGAATATATTTGCATATATGGACTTTTTATTAGTCAGATACAAAGTAACAAAAAATAATCTGGATTTATATTGAGTAGAATGAAAACATATTTTGAGGGCCTCAGGGAGGGTTGTGTCCTAAGCAGTTTCATAATGGCCATGTGATCCTAACACAAAGATTACTTTTTTTTTAATTAAATCATAGCTGTGTACATTAATGCAATCATGGGGTACTAATCACTGGTTTTATATACAATTTAAAATATTTTCATCAAACTGGTTAACATAGCCTTCATGGCATTTTCTTAGTTATTGTGTTAAGACATTTATATTCTACATTTAGTAAATTTCACATGTACTCTTGTAAGAGGCACCATAGGTGTGGTCCCACCAACTACTCTCCCTCCACCAATTACTCTTCCTCCACCTATCCTTCTCCCGGCTATTTTTTTTTGGTTGCAGCTGTCATTGTTTGGTGGGCCAAGGCTGGATTCAAACCCGCCAGCTCAGTTGTATGTGGCTGGCACCTTAGCCGCTTCAGCCATAGGTGCTGAGCCAGTAAATATTTTTTTAATAAATGAGTTATGAGATCTTAATTGCTGCATTACACTACTGCTGTGGTAGCAGATCACCATAAACTAAGTGGCTTGAAACAACAGAGTTCTGGACACCAGAAGCCCAAAGTCAAGGTGTTGGCAGGGTTGGGTACTTCTGGAGGCTCTGGAAGTCAGTTTGTCTCTACCACCTGGATTCTGGTGGTAGCCAGCATTCTGGCCAGCGTCTCAGTATTCTTTGGTCTGTAGACACACCATTCCACCCTCTATCACCTTCACTTGGCCTTCCCTTCATGACTGTGTGTTTTCTCCTTTCCTATCTCTTAAAAGGACATGGCATTGGATTTAGGAATCACCCTAATCCAGGATGATCTGGATATTCTTTGTTGTTGTTGTTGTTGTTGTTGAGGCAGAGTTTCACTTTGTCACCCTCAGTAGAGTGCCCTGGTGTCCTAGCTTATAGCAACCTCAAACTCTTGAGCTCAAGCAATGCTCTTGCCTCAGCCTCCCAAGTAGCTGGGACTATAGGCATCTCGAGATTCTTAACTTGATGACATCTGCAAAGATCTTTATCCCAAGTAACGTCACATTACATACTCATCCTGCTATAATTGCCATCACATCATTTTATTCTTATGACTTGATTTTTTACATCAAAATATGCTAGTATGACGAATCACAGAAAATTATGAATATATGAGCTAACAAACACTCACATCCCTCTGCTGGAAAACAGCCCAGATTGATATTATGTGAGCATCATCCCAAGCCCCCTTCTATGAATCTACCTTTACAGAGAGAATGATAAGATGGAGAGATTAATAGGTCATTGTTATTAACATGGGATCGTCTTCTATATCAGGCAGCAACATTAATTTTAATTAAACAAAAAGAAAAAGAGGATTATGCCTATAATCCTAGCACTCTGGCAGGCTGAGGCGGGTGGATTGCCTGAGCTCAGGAGTTCCAGGCCAGCCTGAGCAAGAGCCAGACCCTGTCTCTAAAACTAGCCAGGCATTGTGGTGGGTGCTTGTAGTCCCAGCTACTTGGGAGGCTGAGGCAAGAGGATCACTTGAACCCAAGAGTTTGAGGTTGCTCTGAGCTGTCACACCATGGCATTCAACTGAAGGCAACAAAGTGAGACTCTGTCTCAAAAATAAATACATAAATAATAAAATAAATAAAAATGAAATCATAAATGATATTGAAGGATTACTGAACTTTAGATAAACGTTTTTTCACCCCACAAGACAAATTAGTTTCTAGTCAACGTCTCTTCATTGAGAAAAAAGATTATGAAAAAATGAGCATTTAGAAGCACTTTTAAGGAGTCTGTGTCAATTTAAATTGTCAAGTGCTATTCATCATCCGATACATAGTACTTCCTTCAACTGTATTATGATCTGTGGCTATTTAGGTCTTCATTAGGTTTTTCCCTTTGCATTTAAGATTTGTTTCGATAAAGGCAAGATTGCATATATGGGATTATAAAGTCAGAGTGTAGAATAGATACAGAGGATTCTGAAGCCCTCCCCTCCCCATTCCATTCCTTTCTTCCCCAACAAGACTTTTGATCATCTTAAAAAAAAAAAAAAATTTATATATATAATATTATACATAGTATATATGTATTTTATATTACTATATGTATACTATATTACTATACTATATTATATTACTTTATATATATAATATATTATATTATATTACTTATAATTATAAATAGTAATATTATATTACTTATAAGATATATATTATATTATATTACTATATGTATATATTATATTTAGTAATATAAAATACATATATACTATATATAATATTATATATATAAATTTTATTATTTTTTAAGATGATCAAAAGTCTTGTTGGGGAAGAAAGGAATGGAATGTGGAGGACAGGGCTTTAGGGCTGTAGTATATATAATATAACATATACTATATATATTATAGTATGCATATTTTATATTCATATTATATACACTATACTATATGCAGCTTCTCTCTATGCCTGCATCTCGTCACCTGCCTGGTGTGCAGAGCTAACCGCGTAGAGTCCTTGTGAGGATGGGCTTTTCCCTTCCTAGGTGAACGCGCGGAAGCACTTAGGAATCCCTTCCGTACTTAACTGCAGGGTATTCTTTTTAATTATTATTATTATTTTTAGAGACAGAATCTCACTTTATCGCCCTCGGTGGAGTGTCGTGGCATCACAGCTCACAGCGATAAGTGTATTCTTGTCAGCTGCGATGGTTGTTCCAGTGATGCCAATCAGATATATAAACACGAACGGTCGCACATTTGTGTGTCATATACGTGGTTTTTGACGTAAAAGGAACCTGACTGCGCACACTGCTGAGCAGTTCACTTCTTCCGCTCAGCATAACCTTTGGGAGCGGGATGTCACTCGCAGGGGCTCTTGTTTACCAGGTACGACTAGGTAACCTGCATGTTGCGGTTCATATGCACAGCATATCTGGTGATCCAAAAGACTCGCAGTCTCCCCGTCGGGGAATCGAACCCCGGTCTCCCGCGTGACAGGCGGGGATACTCACCACTATACTAACGAGGATGCGACTGGACGACGTTTTTCCAGGTCCGCTCCTGTAGACATGGCGTCCTCCAGCTACCACTCCTGCCAGCTTCCGGTGAGGCTGTTAGAGAAGCAGCTCGGGAGGCCGCTGGCTAGGAGACTTTCCGGGGCACTGAGAGGGTCTCAGACTCGATAATAAGCGCCGAGCACCCCAAAGCAGAAAAGCTGGCGCCAACAGAGCCAAGAACCACTTCCTGTATCTGTAGTTGCAGGAAAAACTGCTTCAGCGAAGGGGATGTAGCTCAGTGGTAGAGCGCATGCTTTGCATGTATGAGGCCCCGGGTTCAATCCCCGGCATCTCCACCTTTTTCTCCTTTTCCTTGGAAATCATGGTCACAAGGTTATAAAGCAAAACAGAAAGGGACCGGACCTAGGCTGGGCGTTCCCGTCAAACTGGAAGTTGACGCTCGGGCGTTCCTGAGCGGCCCTGGAAGTTGCAGCAACCGCACAGGTCCCAGCCCCTTAACCCTAACCCCTCCAGGGAGTTCGTAGTCAGTGGGCGGGCGGTGGGCTCGGTAGCCTGTCTTTTCAGACTAACATTCCTGCCCGGTGGGTCCTATCTGGCACCCCGGCGCTTCAGAAGGTCGAGTCGGGAGGATCAATGGAAGCCAGGGATTCTAGAATAGCCGCGATAATAGCTAGAGCCCTTCTTCAGTCTTCACCCCGTCTCAACAAAAAATATCAATGTTAAAATATTATCGGGTGTGGTGGCACGTGCCTGTTGTCCCAGCTACTGGGGAGGCTGAGGCAGCAGGATCGCACACAGGAGGTGGAGGCCGCGGTGAGCTATGATGATGTCATTGCACTCCAGTCCCGGCAACAGAGCGAGACCCTGTCTTCATAAAATCCAAAAAACTAACATTTCTAGTTGTTTCCTCAAGCTGATTTCTACACTGTGTTCCTAAGAAGAGTTCTGCACCAGGCTGTTCTTCAGTGACTCCTGAACACCCAGTGTTAGGTAATGCGCAGGCATTGAGTACCTACTGTGTGGCCAGGTACAGTATAAGTACTCTTTTTTCCCCCTTCATATTATATTCTTTATTGTTTTGAAATGTTACGTTGTATCATGCACATTAGGCGAGGTTCCCCCCCAAACCCTCCCTCCTCTTGCCTCCCCAGTCCCTTCCCTTCTCTCTCCTCTTCCCTTCTATTAATACTTTCTGGACTGTAGTTATGTTTTACCATTTGTATGAATGTGTAGGTGATTCTATATTGGATTCATAGTAGTATTGAGTACCTTGGATACTTTTTGTTCCATTCTGGAGATACTTTACGGAGAAGTTCTACCTTCATCCAGGTAAACAGAAAAGATGTGAAGTCTCCATCTTTTTATGGCTGCATAGTTTTCCACGGTGTACATATACCACCATTTGTTAATCCATTCATGGGTTGATGGGCACTTGGGCTGTTTCCATGTCTTCGAAATGATGAATTGGGCTGCAATAAACATCCTGGTCCAAATGTCATGGTTGTAAAATGATTTTTGATCATCTGGGTCCTAGTAGAGGAACTGCAGGATCGAATGTTAGGTGTACTTTTAGCTCCTTGAGTTTTCTCTAAACTTCTTTCCAAAAAGGTCGTATTAGCTTGCATTCCCACCAGCAGTGTAGAAGTTTTCCCTTTTGTCTGCATCCACACCAACATCTGTGGTTTGGGGAAATTCTTTCCTAAAATCAGGCTTTTCATATGCACACTAATGAAACCAGAGTGTCCCCTCCACTTTCTCTGTTCAGCTCTTTCAATATTCCCTTGCCCCAATCGCTCTAAGGCCAGGTACCAGACATCTCTAGACAGCCCCTACACTTCAGATCCACTGACAATATCCCGACTAACCAATCCCAAACCTGCTTGTCCTGACTCACTCATTCCTCCCCACAGGGGAGGAATGTGCTCCTTTATGGAGTCCCCTATTCTACCTGACTACTCAGCCATCTTTGAACTTTTCCTCCTGGAAACTGTGAATAGCAAAATTTATTTCCACTTTTTTTTTTTTATTGTTGGGGATTGATTGAGGGTGAGACACCAGGTTACAATGATTGCATGTGTTAGGTAAAGTCTCTCCTATAATTGTGTCTTGCCCCCAAAAGGTATCCCTCTCTCTGCTCTTCCCTTCTCCCAGCCTCTCCCTCCTTCCCTCTCTCTCTGCTCTCCCCTTCCCTCACCCCCCACTGTGTACTAAGTCATTAATTGTCCTCATATCAGTGCAAGTACTTTTGTATCCCTGGAGAAGACAGGCAAGGCAAGATTTCTTCCCCGTCTTGGACTTTATATTTCAGATCAGGAGACTAACAATAAGTAAGCAGTGATATGTTTTATGAAGACAATAGTAACGAGCAGATGGAAAGTTTAGGGGGTAGATGTGAGGGGCTGCTTCAGATAAAATGTCAGGGGATGCCTGTCTGCTGTAGAAACAGCAGCATCAAGAAGTAGGGGCAAGTGCAAAGGCCCTGAGGCCAGGGAAGGACCAGAGGCATGTGCCCCTGTGCCTGGGGCCTAGTGAGGATGAACTTCAACTCCAAGACGCTGGAAGGCTGGATGCAAGGAAAGGACAAGACCAGATTTAAAGTGCTTCCTCTGGCTCAAAGGAGTAGGGCACCGGCCCCATATGCCGGAGGTGGTGGGTTCAAACCCAGCCCTGGCCAAAAACTGCAAAAAATTAAAAACAAAGTACTCCCTCTGGCTGCCATGTGGAGGATACTCCCTGGGTGGATTGCTGACTCAGATCAGGAAAGAGGCAGAGCCATGGTCCACGGAGCTGCCTGCTGAAGGTTTGCTCTTAGAGGGTAGCCATGGAAGTGCAAGTTTGGGTATGCTCTGGACATAATTCTGGAGGTGTTTGCCTTCTGTCCCACCACACCTCCTAGTCATCCAGGTGATTCTGTTTGTCTCACTGAAGTCAACATCTAGCACATACATCCTTGCCTTCTAGGGCACGTACCTCCATGGAGTAGGTTCCCATATGGAGCAGTGCAGAGCCAAAGGGCATGGATATTCTACTTTGAACATTTTTCTTTCTTTCTTTTTTTTTTTTTTTTTTTTTTTGAGACACAGAGCCTTAAGCAGTCACCCTTGGTAGAGAGCCTGGCCTTCACAGCTCACAGCAATCTCAAACTCCTGGGCTTAAGCGATTCTCTTGCCTCAGCCTCCCACGTAGCTGGGACTACAGACACCCGCCACAACGCCCGGCTATTTTTTGGTTGTAGCTGTCATTGTTGCTTGGCAGGCCCAGGCTGGATTCGAACCTGCCAGGTCTGGTGTATGTGGTTGGTGCACTACCTGCTTGAGCTACAGGCGCCGAGCCTTAACAATTTTATCTCACATATTGCTGGATTTCTTACCCTAACAGCTGTGGCAATTCGCACACTCACTAACAATATATGAAAGTGCTTTTCCCTTGTCTCATTAGCTGTGGGTGTGGCCACAATTCTTAATTCCCCCCCCAAAGATACTGGGTCCAAAGTGTTACTACGTTATTAGTTTTTTTTTTTTTTAATTTTTTTTTTGGTAGAGACAGGCTTACTTTATTGCCCTCCGTAGAGTGCCATTGCGTCACAGCTCACAGCAACCTCCACCTCTCAGGCTTAGGTGATTCTCTTACCTCAGCCTCCCAAGTAGCTGGGACTACAGGGGCCTGCCACAACACGCCCGGCTATTTTTTTATTGCAATTCGGCTGGGGCCAGGTTTGTAACCGGCACCCTTGGTATATGGGGCGGCGCCCTACTTACTGAGCCACAGGTGCCGCCCTACATTAGTTTAGTTTTCATTTCCTGTCTATTTGAGAGGGCAAACATCTTTTCAGAGAGCTTCCGGATATATACCTACTAACCATTTAGAATTTTTTTTTTTTTTTTTTTTTTTGAGACAGGATCAGGCTGGAGTACAGTGGCACGATTGCAACTCACAGCAGCCTCAAACTCCTGGTTCTAGCCATCCTCCCGCTTGAGCCTCCCGAGTAGCTGGGACTACAGGCACCCATCACAATGTCTGGTTATTGTTCTATTTTTAGTAGAGATGGAATCTCACTCTTGCTCAGGCTGGTCTTGAACTCCCGAGCTCAAGCAATCCATCCACCTCAGCCTCCCAAACTGCTAAGATTACAGGCATGAGCCACCATGCATGACTTACGTTATTTGTTTTTCATTCATAGAAGGCTATACAGAGAAATGAGGTCTTAAATTTTTTTTACTCCTACCTATATACTCAATGGAAAACATGGCCAAAGTTGTACACAAATGTTTATAGCAACTCTATTCACAAGAGCCAAAATTTAGAAACTAAAAATGTGGTGGTTTTATCCATACATTGGCGTATTATATTTCAGCCATAAAAATGAACTAAGTAGTAAAATGTGTACATGCTACTGAATGACAGAAGCCGGTCACAAAAGGCCACATATTTTATGATTCTTTATAAGGAATGTCCAGCATGGGCAAATCCACAAGGACAAAGAGTGGATCAGTGGGGCCTGGAGTGGGGAGGAAAGGGAGCTGACCACTTTGGGGACAGAGAATGTTTAGGTTTATGAAAACGCTTGGAATTACATAATGGTAATGGCTGTGAATATGGTAAAAGCCATTGAACTGTACACCTTAAAATGGTGAATTTGGGGTGTGTGTGTGTCATAGACACAAAACCTGTCTTGAGCATTACAAAAGCGATCCATGTAACCAAAAACATTTGTACCCCCATAACACTTTGAAATATAAAAAAATTAAATAAAAATAAAAACATTTTCTCTTCTTTTGAGATTGAGTTTGTTTGTCACCTTCAGTAGAGTGTTATGGCATCATTATAGCTCAGGCAACCTCAAACTCTTGGGCTCAAGTGATCCTCTTGCCTCAGATTTTCTATTTTTTATTAGAGATGGGGTCTACACTCTTTCTCAGGCTGGTCTCGAACTCCTGAGCTCAAACAATCCACCAGACTTGGCCTCCCAGAGTGCTAGGATTATAGGCATGAGCCTGTACCTGGCAAAATCATTCTTCTGTAAAAATCACCTAGTTATAGTTGTAGATCCTCTGCTGTGGTCTTGGACTGGGATGAGGAGGCAGGAACATCACTAGACAACTGGGCAGCAGGGGAGGTGAGAATGGCCTCCTCTTTCATTTCAGAACTGCCCACATGTACAGTGGGAGATCTAGAAAAGCTGGAAGGCAGGACGAGTGGGAAACATCCCAGTTCCACATGATTGCTAGGTAGTTTTCCTCAGTTGCAAGCAGGTCAAGCAAAACAAGTCTTTAGGCTGTCTTGGGCCCCACCTATGTAACTGCAGGATAGGCTCAGCGCCCAGGGAGGGTGTGAGAGGGGCAGGGCCATGGGTACTTCCCCCATGGGACAGGTGGCAGAGGGAACCTGCACAGGTGAGGTTCCTTCAGTGTTGAGAAGGCAAGTGAGGCTGCCAGGCCAAGACCTGGGACATGGGACACTGTTCACCTGGGGTATCTTTCCCTGAGTTCATCCCACAAAACCAGATGGGTGCAAGGAACATTTTTATTTTATAATTGTCTTCACTGAAGCTGCAGAAGAATGCCAGAGTGGAATCCATCTTGACCACAGCTCAGCTTGTGGAGACATCTAGGCCCCTCACTATGGAAGATGGAGGGGCAGGGGCCTCCTGACTCCTTGTTCCTGCTTGGGGCTCCCTGTTCTGCTTCCTTGCCAAGGTACTTACCCCAGCCCTTGTCCCCTCCACCTCTGCCATGGAGAGGAGGGAAAGTGAGGGGTCTGGGGTCCCCATTGAGGGCAGACAGAACTCTCATGTGTCTCTGGCCTGGTGGCAGGCCCATCCTCTGCATCATAAGGAGGTGACATGGATGGACAAGGTCAGCTCCCCTCCTCTCTGTCCGAGATACTACCTGGGGCTATCACACAGAAAAGATGCTGACAGTCAACTTTCTAGGAAGGTGTAGAGCTGGGAGGGCCCTGGTCAGCTTCCCAGGGTTGGAGCAGAACTCTGAAGTCACTGATGTCTGGGACAACTGGGAGGCCGGGCACCACTGGAGGTCTCCCTGCTGAGGGAAGGAAGAAACACAGGCAGGATACTCTTGCCTTCTGGAAGGGAAACAGGGGAAGGCCTGCAGACGCCCCAGCTCTGCTGCTCCTCGGGGGAGTAATGTAGTCCAAGGACATGTAAAGCAGGGGCCAAGGCACATGAGATAAAACCATTATCCATCATGTAATAAATAGTTACAAAAAAGCCACCTTCAGTTGGATGACACAAGGGGGCAGCAAGCTTTGTCCAGAATCAGAATGAGATGCACGAGAGCTCTAGTGGCTTGGCCTGCATCCAGGGAGCAGGCACGGCGCCAAGGCAGGAGCCAAAACCAGTCCTCAGCCCTGCAGCCAGGGGTTCAGGTGGGGGGCCAGGCTTTCTCAACACTGGGGTGCACGGCCTGTGGAAGCCACTCGCAGTACTCGGCCAGCAGGTCTGTAGGGGAGGAGGGAGGATAGCATCAGGCTGTGTGCCCACGTGCTAGAAGGCATAGGCCCCTGCCTCAGTGGGCCTGTCCTGCACACTTCCACGCTCCGATCTTGGTCAACTCACATTTGGGGTTTTTCTTCCAGGCAGCCAGCAGGGCATCACGGCAGTCTGCCTGCTCTGCCACGAGGGCTCTCAGGAGGCTCTCCGTCCGGGGCTGCAGCCTGTGAGGGAGCCACACACAGGCTGGTCTGGAGCCTTGGGAGCACCCGCCCCCACCACAACCCTGCCTGGAGAGGGAAAGGTCCCCTTGTCCCAATCACCCCAGGATGGGAAGACCTAAACCCATTTCCTCCTCCCACTGCTATCTCCTGCTCCAGGCTCCCTGGCCTTCCCCACATTCCTTGCCCACTGTGGCTGCAATTTTCCAGGTTTCCACAACTGCACTGTTGGCCTCTCCCTGTGCTGTCCCTTTGGAGCTGAGTCATCCTCATCTATACTTGTGCTCTGTTTGGTATCAATCTCCCTGCACTGCAATGTCACTGCCATGGGGAAATAGATAGGGATGGGGATTTTGTCTATCCTGGTACTGAGTGGATGCTGGGAAATGTTTGCTGGGAGACGACGTGGCTGGCGGCAGCCTGGCTGGGGATGCCCTATCCCACATCCCACCTCCAGTCCCCCAGAGGGAGGACACATGGGTGTGTGCTGGTGCCTGCTACCTTTAAGCCCCCTTCACTGTCTAAGATGTCAACCATAGGCTCTGCCCATCTCAGGGAGGAGGAGGAGGCTTCTAGGAGCCTGTGCCACAGGTAGGAAGAGGGCAGGAGAGGCGCAAGACAGAAGGGCAAGGCCCAGGAAACTAAGGCAGCAGTGGCAGCTGGTGGGATGGGGTCTATGCTCACTGGCAGGAGGCCCTAAGGTCCAGGTGGGCAGGATGCCTCCTGCTGATACCCCCAGCTCTACAGAGGGGAGGCCAGTGCCTGTCCCCAGCTCATGCCCACCCAGAACCTCTGGGTATGACTTTACTAGGAAAGAGGGTCACTGCAGATATAGATAGCGAAGATATACTGAGGCAGGGTGGACCCTAAATCCCATGGCTGGTGTCCTTAAGAGGGCCATGTAGGGGCAGGCCATATGAAGACAGATGCTGCCACATGCCAAGGAAGCTCTGGACATAACAAGGCCCTGCTGACAGCTGGATGTCAGCTGTGTCCTCCAGCATGAGGAACGCATTTCAAATGTTTTCAGCCCCAGAGTGTGATCCTTTGTCATGCAGGCCTGGGGGAAGTCATATAGCCCCAGCCCCCACCTGCCTGCTGTGCTACCCAGGGAAGGTGTACCTGGCCCAGGTCTTCAGCATTGTGCTGGGGCTGGACAGCAGGCAGCCCTGGTGTGAGGCCAGCTTGCGGAAGACCTGCCGAGAAGCCATAGGTGAGACAGCTGAATCTGCCCCGCCCACATGCCAATGCCAGGATCGGGTAAGAGCCATGGACCACCTACCTGCCCTTCCAGCAGAAATCGGGCGAAGTGCTTGTAGCGGTCAATTCCTTTAGGAAAATCCACCTGGATGGCGGGGAGTGGCCAGCCAACCCGATCTGGGGGCAGGAGCTGATGAGCCGGGGATACCCCTATGGCTGCCCTCCTGAGTCCCCTCCCTGCCTTTCCATTAGAGGGGTGGGAAGGGACACTGAGGCTGCTGCCCTGACTCACAGAACGTGCTGGCCTGGTGGCATAGCACCTGGCCTGTCTCGGGGCAGTAGGTGGGAGCCGGCTCCTCCAGGGGCTTGTCAAATTGGCAATAAGAGGGCAGCAGGGCAGGGATCCAATGCACCTCCACGGCACAGACACCTGCAGGCAGGTCACAGTGCTTTGGCCCCAAATCCCAAGTGCCCAACCCCCAGAGTCCACCTGCCAGCCTCTGTACCTTTCATGTACATCTTCGTGGTTTCCACGATTTCCTGGTAGACCACAAACTCGGGGAGCTCTTTGAAGAGGACGGAACCAGGGTGAATGAAGACAGGGTCATCCAGGAGAGGGGTCTAGGGAGACACAGGTTGTGACTTGGTCCGGGAGAAAGGCAGGCTTGGGGGGCTGCTGAGCTTTTAACCCAGGAGAACCGGCTTATTGACCCCCAGCCAAAGAGGAAGAGGAGCATGGCCCATCATTCCAGGGATGAGGTTGTCTACACTCCAAATGACCTTGCCATGAAGTGAGTGCAGCCCTTACATGCACTGCAGTATGGATGAGCCTCCAGAGCATGATCTGAATGAAGAAGCCAGTCACACAGGGACCCATGATGTCTGCTCCCATCACAGAAAACACCCACAACAGGGAAACCCAGGAGCAGGATAGCAGGCTCAGGGGTGGGGGGTTAACCAGAGGGAAATGGGAGAGACAGTGAACAGTTGTGAGGTTTCTTTGTGGGGTGATGAAAATGTTCTAAAATACTACGATTCACTAAAAGTGTACACTTTTTTTCTTTTTTTTTGCAGTTTTTGGCTGGGGCTGGGTTTGAACCAGCCACCTCTGGCATATGGGGTTGGTGCCCTACTCCTTTGAGCCACAGAGGCCACCCAAGTGTACACTTTCTTTTTTTTTTTTTCTCTTTCTTTTTTTTGAGATAGAGTCTCACTTTGTCACCCTTGGTAGAGTGCTGTGGTATCACAGCTCATAGCAACCTCAAACTCTTGGGTTTAAATTCATAATAGCCAAGACATGGAAACAGCCCAAGTGCCCATTAACCCATGAATGGATTAACAAATTGTGGTATAAGTACACCATGGAATACCATGCAGCCATAAAGAGAAATGGAGACTTCACATCTTTTTTTTTTTTTTTTTTTTTTTCTGTTTTTTTGGCCGGGGTTGGGTTTGAACCCACCACCTCTGGTATATGGGGCCGGCACCTTATCCCTTTGAGCCACAGGTGCCATCCTTATCTCCTTTTTTTTTTTTTTTGACTTCACATCTTTTATGTTTACCTGGGTGGAACTGGAACATATTCTTCTTAGTAAAGTATCTCAAGAATGGGGGAAAAAAGTATCTAAGGTACTCATACTACCATGAAATCAATATATAATCACCTACACACTCATATGAATGGCAAAACATAACTATAATCCAGAAAGTAGAAGAGGAGAGAGGTGAAGGGAGGTGGGAGGAGGAAGGATATTTGAGGGGACCTCATCTAATGTGCATGATGCAATTGTACATTTCAAAACTATTAATAAATGAATATAATTGTGATGGATGTGTCACTTAGTTCAATGTAACCATTTCACATCGTATATCGAAGAAGTACCCTGAACCCTTTAACTACATCAATGTACAAAGTTATGATTTCATAACAAATAATAATTTTTAGAAATAAAAAATGTTTAAAAAATAAAAAAATTACATTCTAGGGAAAAGAGCAATAAATAAGAATCAAGTCAATAAACATGATAATCTAAGAAGAAAAAAAAGAAAAAAAAAACTCTTGGGCTTAAGCGATTCTCTTGCCCCAGCCTCCCAAGTAGCTGGGACTACAAGGTGCCCACCATAATGCCCGGCTGTTTTTTAGAGACAGGGGTCTTGCTCTGGCTCAAGCTGGTCTGGAACTTGTGAGCTCAGGCAATCCACCCACCTCGGCCTCCCATGTGCTGGGATTACAGGCGTAAGCCACCAGGCCCAGCCCTGAAAGTGTACACTTCCAGTAAGTTTATTTTTATTTATTTATTTGTTTGTTTATCTTTCTTTTTTTTTGAGACAGAGTCTCACTATGTCACCCTGGGTAATGTGCTGTGGTGTCACAGCTCACAGCAACTTCCAACTCTTGGGCTTAAGCAATTCTCTTGCCTCAGCCTCCCAAGTAGCTGGAACTACAGGCGCTGGCCACAATGCCCGGCTACATTTTGTTGCAGTTGTCATTGTTGTTTAGCTGGACGGGGCTGGGTTTGAACCCACCAGCCTTGGTGTATGTGGCTGGCACCGAACTACTATACTATAGGTGTTGAGCCTCAGTGAATTTATTTTATTGTATATGAATTACATCTCAATTAAGTGTTTAAAAAAAAAGTTGGGGATGGCGCCTGTGGCTCAGTGGGTAGGGCGCCAGCCCCATATACTGAGGGTGGCAGGTTCAAACCCAGCCGCAGCCAAACTGCAACAAAAATATGGTTGGGTGTCGTGGCAGGTGCCTGTAGTCCCAGCTACTCGGGAGGCTGAGGCAAGAGAATTGCCTAAACCCAGGAGTTGGAGGTTGTTGTGAGCAGTGTGACGCCATGGCACTCTACCGAGGTCGATAAAGTGAGACTCTATCTCTACAAAAAAATCAAAAAAGTTGGAGGGGAGAATCTAACCTCCAAAGGAAGATGGGAATCAACTGTACACTGCACTTGCTCCTTGCCAGGAACTTCCCAGAGACTACAGGGACCCATAACTGAGGAGACAGGCACCCTCTGCCTATGATTCAAGGGTCTTGCCCACCTGCCAGGTATCCTGACCATGCCCCAAGCTGGGTGTCCATGGTGGCCCACCTTGTAGGCGTTCCTCCACTTGTTGTCCAGCAGCTCCTCCCTCTGGACCCTGCGGGCCAGGTGGTCACCCAGGCCAGCTGTCATGATCTGTCGCAGGTAGGTCACCTGACTCTCGGTGGGTGGCTGCATCTTGGGATCCATGAAAAGCTCAGCTTCAGGGCATACGGTGTTGACTAGGGGGAAATGCAAGGGTGAGGGTGGTGGTGACAGTGGGGCTGGGGTCTGGTTCTGCCCAGAATGCAGAAGGCCCCAATCATGCAGCTCAGCACTCTGGCCTCAAACACCAGCTTGCCCTGGTCACTGCCCCTAGGGCCACCCTCAACAGCAGGACTACAGCTGCCCCCACATCATCCCCTCTTCCTCTCCTGGTACAAAACCCCAGTTCCTCTGTGGGTAGCAGAGTGTTTGGCACACAGCTGGTCCCAATGCCCAGTGGCCATAGCTCAGTTCTGGTCCACGACCTGAAGATGGAAGCTGCAGCTGGAGTTCCTGTGACCACTTAGCACCAGGGGTAGGACAGCTGGCACGTGCCTTTTGGCCCCATCCTTCCCTTCTGCTTGGAAAACAGTAGCTGACTAAACCTCCTGCTGCCTTCTCCACCCATGTCGTGACTTTAGGTAGTGGCACAGAAATGCCCTGGGCCCCTGCAGCCCTGAGAAGTCTCTCGGGCTTCTGACTCTCCTCTTAGGCTCCTCTTTCTTGGGACAATAAATGCCTAAGGTCGCCAACCTGCTATAATCAGCGCCATCTAGTGGCTGAATGCAACTGTGAGCTGATGCACCTGGGGATGACTCCACTCAGGAGAGCCACAGGCAAAGGGACACAGCACAATGACAAGGCCACTGGGATGCACCTGGCAGTGGGGAAAGTATCTACTGGGAAAAGCCATCAGTTCTGGTGGGAAACCCTGGCAACTGCTGAACTCAGGGAAAGGCCCATGACACTTCCAGAAGAGATCCTTTTAAACATGTGTCAGAAGGTGATAAATCTCTCTTTGCTCCCTCGAACCCCTGGGTGTTGCTGAGCCCAGGTAGAGACTCAGGAAAGCCCTCATCCTTCTGCACAGAAGGGTCTAAAAGTCTGGGGACATCTGGCAGGGAAGAGACACCCAGAACAGAGGATGAGCCAAAGAAAAGATGTGACTGAGGGACAACCTGATGGGTGACCATGAAGGTCGAGCAGTTCAAATTTGTCCTCACCCTGCTTATGTGCACATCCACTTATGACTGCAAAAGTGCCCTGAATATCGATCTTAAGTTATAAATAAATTTTAGCCAAGGGCAAGTTTGCAAACATGGCTTCTACAAGTCACTTCGCTCAAAACAAGTTTAAACATTAAAAAGCACCTGGGTCAAGTTGTTCGCTCATGCAGGTTGGGTGGGGGCCGTACCTGCAGTGGTGAGCTGGCCTCGGAGCCGTCGTGTCTCCATCATGGCCTTGAACCGGAGTCCATTGGTTTCACAGAACTGGGGTGTGCAACCGGCGTACTCGCAGGCTCCTACGGCACCTGTGGGGTGAATTGGGGCGTGCTCACTCACCAACCCCATCCCAGGCCCAAGGGACCCTCCCTGTACTCTCTGCTGGACAGGACACTTACCCAGCAGCACCATGAGGTCACCGAGCTTCAGAGAGGCCCCTTGCCCTGCCCAGGCCTTCTTCTTCTGGGCCACCCGGGCCCGCTTGCCCTTCAGCTTGGCAAGCTCCTCCTCACTGGCAGCTGGTCTGTAAACACACACAGGGCCTCAGCCAGGAACACATTTATTAATCAGCCCAGTTTCAGGGGCCTGTGAGGGTCACTGATGAACGTAAGCAAAGTATTACACTCTAGTTAAAAGTTCACCAGCAGCAGCCACATGATTAAAAATGTATGTGCCTGCTGACCCACCAATTTCATGCCTAGAGATAAATAAGCCAAAAAATGATACTGTACATTGCTGCATTGTTTATAAATAAGGATTAAAAAAGAAAAAAGAAAAAAACCCTGAAAACCGCTTGAATAGCCAGAAAATGGGGACTGAGTGAATGAATATGCCAGTGGTTTCCAAATCTGAAAATAATAGCTAATATGTGTGCCTGGCATGGTTAAAAGTGCTTTGTTTGTATTAATTCTAACAATAATCCAATTATTGTCATTATCCCCATTTTCTAGATAGAGAAAATGGGCGTCAGAGAGGTGCAGTCACTTGCCCAAGGGCAGACAGCTCCCAATGGCACAGCAAAATCCGGGTCACACCCAGACTCTGAACTCTTGGCCATGATGCTACAGATGCTACTTTTTTTTTTTTTAATTAATTATTTTTTATTAAATCATAACTTTGTACATTGATGCATTTATGGGGTTCAGGGTACTGCTATGATATACAATGAAAAATGGAACAATTCATGAATTTGCATGTCATCCTTGCGTAGGGGCCATGCTAATCTTCTCTGTATCGTTCCAATTTTCATATATGTGTTGTTGAAGTGAGCACTACAGATGCTACTTGAAGAGTTTTTATTTTTTTGGAGACAGTCTCACTGTCACTCAGGCTAGAGAGTGCCATGGCATCAGTCTAGCACACAGCAACCTCACACCCCTGGGCTCAAGTGATCCTTCTGCCTCACCCTCCTGAGTAGCTGAGACTACAGGTGCCTGCCACAATGCACGGCTAATATTTCTAGTTCTGGTGGAAATGGGGTCCTACTCTTGAGCTCAGGCTGGTCTCGAACTCCTGAGACCAAGCTATCCACCCGCCTCAGGTTCCCAGAGTGCTAGGATCACAGGCATGAACCACTGCACCAAGCTAAGGAGTTTTTTTTTTTGTTTTTTGAGACAGAGTCTCACTATGTTGCCCTTGGTAGAGTGCTGTGGTGTCACAGCTCACAGCAACCTTGAACTCTTTCTGGGCTTAAGCAATTTTCTTGCCTCAGTCTCCCAAGTAGCTGGGACTACAGGTGCCCTTGACAACACCTGGCTATTTTTTTTGTTGTTGTAGTTGTCATTGTTGTTTAGCAGGCCTGGGCTGGGTTCAAACCCTCCAACTTTGGTGTATGTGGCCGGTGCCCTAACCACTGAGCTAAAGACACTGAGCCCAGGCTAAGGAGTTTTTATTAGAGATGCTGGAGCCAAGAGATTCTGATACAGGAATCTGCAGAGAGGCTAAGATACCTGGGTTTTAAGACCTTATGTATAATGGTTGATTTTATGAAGGATGCCAGGAAATCATTACATAGTCTCTCATGAACAGTATATAGTTGTAACTAAAGTCTAGATTTTGTTAAATGTGTGATAGGCTAAGCATACTTTCATATTCTTTTTTTTTTTTTTTGTTAGAGACAGAATCTCACTTTGTTGCCCTCAGTAGAGTACCATGGTGTCACAGCTCACAGCAACCTCTAGCTCCTGGGCTTAGGCGATTCTCTTGCCTCAGCCTCCTGAGTAGCTGGGACTATAGGCGCCTGCCACAACACCCGCTGTTTTTTGTTGCAGTTTGGCCGGGGATGGGTTCGAACCCACCACCCTCGGTTTATGGAGCTGGCGCCGCCCAGCATACTTTCATATCTTAGCACCACTTTTCACTACTTTGATCTGTTTTAAAGGTGTTTTCTGGAATCAATGACCCTCCGATGATGAGGGACCTCCTACCTCTGAGTCTCACCATCTCATCTGATCTCCAAGGGGCAGTGAAAAATACCACAGCTGTCATAGAGATCAGAACATCGAGGGGCTCAGAGGGAATAATGGTCTTGCACCAGCTACCCAACCAACCACAACTCCCCAGGAGTGCCAGCCCTCAGTCTCCCACCTGTCTAGATCCTCAAACAGCTCCCGGACTGTCATGGCAGCCACAATGGTGATGGCGTAGGGCAAGCAGCCATGTTGCCGGCTCAGGGCCAACATCTTGGCATAACGGGGTGCCACGGGGAAGGCGGCCATGGTCCTGCCCAGTGTGGTGATGGGGCAGCTCAGTCGAGAACTCTGCAGCTGCTTCACCCTGGAGATGCAGGGTTGTGGTGTTAGGGGGCTCCGAGGACAGCGAGGGAACTGGGTCCTCCTCTGCCCTCCCCCCCGAGCCCCTGCCCTACCTCTCTGCTTCCTGGGGGGCCTCCAGGGCACCCAGTGCAATCAGCAGCTCCTCGGCAGCAATGAGAGCTTCCACAGATGGAGGTGTCGGGAAGGGGAAGTTGATGACCTGGGACATAGGGACACATGGCAGGGGCTGAGTTGATACCTAGAGGTAAGTGTGGTGTCCCCTTCCACCTGTCTCTGGGCACCGCTCACAGCAGCTGGGACACAGGGCACCAGGTGAAACCCAGAACCTCCTTCACATGATGTCCACTCACTGGAAAGTGCTTAATGGGCACCAAGGGCTGCTCTTGGTGGCGAGAGGTGGAGGAGCCCAAAAGACAAAACTGCATTCGCTGCGCACTCACTTGGCCAGGAAGGGCTGAGGTGGTCAGTGAGGAGTCACATAAACAGTCACAGGAGCAAAGGTGCCAGATAGTGAAATGGTGCAAGGACAGAGAGTGATCAGGCTCAGGGATGGTGGCATCTTAGAGAAAGTGACCAACCGAAACCAGTGTTCAGTTGGTTCAGATAAATGCTTGTGCCCCTGTGTTCATAGCAGCACTGGGCAACTCGAGTGTTCATGATGGACAAACAAGATATGGGCCTATCCCTATAGTGTGGTACGATTCAGCCACAGGAGGGAATAGGGGCACTTTATGATTCAATTTACATGAAATGTCCTGAACAGGCAAATCCATAGAGACAGAAGATGTTGCAGGGGCTGGATAAGTGGTGAGAGGACAGCTGAAGGTCATGGGATTTCTTTCTGGGGTGATGAGAACAGTCACTGATGGTGATGATGATACACACCTCTGAATATGCCCATACCACCAACTCCACATTGTAGGTGGGAGGGCTGTGAGGCATGGGAATTATCTCAGTTAAGTTGCTTCAAAAGTGGGTGCAGGCTGGGAGGTAGCCCTAGGAGGCAAGGATAGGAAGAGGGCAGCCAGCCAGGGCCCAAGCTAGGCTGAGCCTCAGACCCCAGATTTTACTCAAGAGCTTGAAGGAAGGGCTGGGCATATTGGCTCACATCTGTAATCCCAGCACTCTTTGAGGCTGAGACAGGTAGATTGCTGGAGGTCAGGAGTTCAAGACTAACCCGAGCAAGAGCAAGACCCATCTCTAAAAACTTAGCCAGGTGTTGTGGCAGGTGTCTGTAGTTCCAGCTACTGGGGAGGCCGAGACAAGAGGATCACTTGAGCCCGGGAGTTGAAGGTTGTTGTGAGCTGTGATGCCATAGCATTCTACCCCAGGGCGACCAAGTGAGACTCTATCTAAAAAAAAAAAGAAAAAAGAAAAAAAAAGTCAGGTGCTGTGGCTCATTTATGCCTGTAATCCTAGAACTCTGGGAGGCTGAGGTGGGTGGATTGCCTGACCTCACAGGTTCAAGACCAACCTGAGCTAGAGCGAGATTCTGCCTTTAAAAATGGCCGGGTATTGTGGCAGGCACCTGTAGTCCCAGCTATTTGGGAGGCTGAGGCAAGAGAATCACTTCAGCCCAAAAGTTTTGGGTTGCTGTGAGCTGTGATGCGACAGCATTCAACCCCAGGGCAACAGAGTGAGACTCTGTCTCAAAAAAAGAAAGAAAAGAAAAAAAGCTAGAGGAAGCCACCAAAGAATTCCTATGAACAGGCATCTTGATCTCCCTATGGAAAGACATTTCTTAAGCCAGACTGAGGGCCAATCCATGAAGTGGATACTTTCTAGCCATGTGATCCATGGCCAGGCACATCTCAGTGCCTAAGTTTCTTCATATGTAAAATGGGGATGATAAAAGCCAGTAACTTCTTCCTGTAGTCCTGGTGAGAATAAAATGAAGCTACGTGTGTAGGGCGGCCAGCACATACCAGGTACCCAATTTGTGAGAGGTGCCATTTTTTTTTTAATTAGGTGAAAAATATTAAGCCCAAGACAATATGTAAATATCATGCAATATTTAAAAAAACACAGTGATGCCTGGGTGCTCATAGTACAGTGGTTATGGTGCCAGCCACATACACCAAAGTTGGCGGGTTCAAACCTGGCCCAGGCCAACTAACCAATAATGACAACACAATAAAAAATAGCTGGGCATTGTGGCTGGCACCTGTAGTCCGAGCTACTTGGGAGGCTGAGGCAAGAGAATTGCTTAAGCCCAAGAGTTTGAGGTTGCTGTGAGCTGTGATGTCACAGCACTCTATCAAGGGCGACGTAGTGAGACTCAGTCTCAAAAAAACAAAACAAAACAAAACCATGGTGACAACAATACAGGATATTATGTCTTTGGTTGCCCAGGCTGGCAGGCAATGGTGCAATCATAGCTCACTGCAGTTTTGAACTCTTGGGCTCAAGTGATCTTCCTGCCTCGGTTTCCTAACTAGGATTGTAGGCTCATGCCACCATGTCTGGCTAAGTTTTAAAACATTGCTTGTAGAGGCAGGGTCTCACTATGTTGCCAGGTTGGTCTTGAACTCATGCCCTGAATTGATCCTCCTGCCTCAGCCTCCCCAAGTGCCAGAATTATAGGTATTGAGCCACTGTGCCCAGCCCACCTAAATTTTTATAATTTTGAACATTATTATAATCAGAAAAACCAGAAGACATCTGGGTTCTGTCCTTATTAAGCGTTTGTTCCTGGACCAACACCTTTGCTTCTGTGACTCAGTTTCTTCATTTGTTTAATAAGACAGGGTGGCACACGGTGCAGCATACAACATGGTGCAGGGTACTCCTTGCCTGGCCCATTTCATCCTGGAGTGAGCTAGGGGGCCACCTGGACAGGTAGATTGCTGGAGGTCAGATTGCTGCTCCTCTCCATTGGAGGACTGGATCAGAAAGACTTCAGACAGGAAGAGTCACAAATTCTGTGAACCCCAAGGACTGACAGCCTATGAGAGGTGTGTAGGACCAGGTAGCCATCCCCTGGGTGTCCAAGGGGGACTCAGATATCACAAGAGACCAGAGGCCCTGGGGCATCTGCTGATGCAACGTTCTGTAACCAGCTGCTGCAGGCTAGGCAGGAACCAGCAGGGTTAGCTCCTGGGTGCCCTAGCTCTTGAAGAAAGAGAGATGACCCACTGGGGACTGGTGGGTGACAGCATGAATGGGGGCAGCAACTGACCTTCTCAATGTTGAGAGCTTTCATTTGAAGGATTAAGTCCTCAACAGGCCTCCGGGTGATTTCTGGAGGAGGGAACTGCTCAAAGTCATCAAACACTGCAGAGGAATATAGCCTGTGCAGAGAGGATGGATGAGAAAAACCAGCCTGAGCCAAAGCACCTGGGCCTGAGTCTGGATCCTGCTACTCACTAGGCAAGGTACTTATGCTCGTCTGCCTCAATTTCCTCACCTGCAAAACATGGCTCAGACTGTAGCTGCCACATATAGAGTTGGAGAAGATTAATTAGATATTATACATGCAGTTCTTAAAACAGTGCTTGGCACCCAGAACATGGTAAATTTTAACTATTGCTACTTCCAACTGGTTTTCTTTATATATTTTCTGAATTTTCTATTTTTATAATTAAGAATAATGTTGATGTCTTCTAGGAACTAGAAGTGAAATGTACTGTCCAGTTATAGTGTGAGTGGGTATGAGATTTAACTCAAAAGGCATCTTCCTTTGGAAAAAAAAAAAAAAAGCTTTCTTATAAAATCCAGTTTCTGTAAATATTCTCCATGGTTCATACTACCTACCTTTTCCCTTAATGTTATATAACACTTTTGAATGTTTGCATCTGTTGGGAGTTTTGTAAATGTTGCTGTGCACATGTCTTGAGATCTCAAGTGTGTGTATGATTTAAGATTTCAAAAATATTGCAAGGTAACTAACCAATTTCATAAGTCTTCACTTTGCCAAAGATTACCAATTAAGAATTTCATCTGCACTTTGGGAGGCTGAGGCAAGTGGATTGCCTGAGCTCACGAGTTTGAAACCAGCCTGAGTCAGAGCGAGACCTCATCTCTAAAAATCACCAGGTGTTGTGGCGGGCGCCTGCAGTCCCAACTACTTGGGAGGCTGAGGCAAGAGAATCACCTGAGCCCGAGTTTGAGGTTGCTGTGAGTTATGAGACCACAGCACTCTACCAAGGGCAACAAAGTCAAACTCTGTCTCAAAAAAAAAAAAGAATTTCATCTGGTTGGTGTTTAAACCTGAAAGCATAATACTTTTTGCCTTTTGGTCTTCTTTGTAAAAGTCTTCAAATACTTATGGGTTAAAAATTGAACATAGGCTCGGCGCCTGTCGCTCAAGCAACTAAGGCACCAGCCACATACACCTGAGCTGGCGGGTTCGAATCCAGCCCAGGGCCTGCCAAATAACAATGATAGCTGCAACTAAAAAAATAAAAATAAAAATAGCCAGGCATTGTGGTGGGCACCTGCAGTCCCAGCTACTTGGGAGGCAGAGGCAGGAGACTCACTTAAGCCCAGGAGTTGGAGGTTGTGTGAGCTGTGATGCCATGGCACTTTACCCAGATGACAGCTTGAGGCTCTGTCTCAAAAAAAAAAAAGAACATAATTTTAAGTGTTGGACACCTGGAATATACTTATTTTCCCTTCCTAATCATTCATAACTTTCCCACCATTAATGGAGAGTCATGAAGATTGTGAGAAAGAATGACTAGCTTCCTATTGTCTTCTGATATTTTGAAACTTAATATATCATTTTATTGATATTGTGGGTTTTTTTTTTTTTTGTATTTATTTGAAAGTCACAAATGATTTGGTCTGACTTGACCACAGGTTTAAGCCAAGGCTGAGAACAGAAGAAATTAGTGGCTGCACAAACAAAAATATGAAAATCTACAATTCGAGGATTAATAAAATAAGATTAATCTATTTAAAAATAATAATACTGTTGAAAAGAACAGCAATAAAGCAATTAAAAATAACAGCACACAGACTGGGAGGAAATATTCGCCAATGACACATCTAAGAAGTATCTAACATCCAGATTACATGAAGAACTCTCATAAATCAACAAAAAACAAATAGTCTAATTAAAAATGGGTAAAAGGGGCGGTGCCTGTGGCTCAAGGAGTAGGGCGCCAGCCCCATATACCAGAGGTGGTGGGTTCAAACCCAGCCCCAGCCAAAAGAAAAAACAAAAAAACCCCTGTAAAAATGGGTAAAAGATCTGAACAGACAGTTCTCTAAAAAGATACAAGAAGCATGAGAAAAGATGCTCAGTATCACTGGCCATAAGGGATATGGAAACCAAAACCACAACATACTGAAAACAGTAAGCAATGTTGAGGATGCAGAGAAATTAAACCCTCATTCATTGGTGGAGAAAATGTAAAACGGCACAGCTGCCCTGAAAATGGTTTGGCAGTTTCTCAAAAGTTAAACCCAGAGCTATAATGTGACCCTGCAATTCCCTACCTAGGTATGAAAAATAAAATAAAAATGGATTGTCCAACAAAGATTTGTACATGAGTGTCCAGGACAGCACCATGCACAATAGCAAAAAGGCAGAAACTGGCCAACTGTCCCCCCTCTGATGAACGGACAAACAAGACAGTGAAAGATTATCTGGCCACCAGAAAGAATGAAGGGCAGACACGTGCTCCAACACGCATGAACTGTGAAAACACACCATGCTGAGTGCCAAAAGTTACACTCAAAAGGCTGTAAAGTGCTCGGGCGCCCATAGGTTATGGCGTCAGCCACTTGCACTGAAGCTGGCGGGTTTGAACCCAGCCCAGCCCAGACTTTCAGTGAATTTTAGTATTTTAGAACATTTTCCATCACAGTGGCCCACAACTCTGGGAATACACAAAAAATCACAGAACTACACACTTCAAAATGGTCTGTTTTATGGTATGTGATTTACATTTCAATTAAGCTGTTAGCAAAATAAAAGTAACCAAAAAGACCAGAATAAAAGTAGCAGAATAAAATAACAATGAACATCTGAGAGCCAGTAAGGAGAGGGAGGATGGGACAGCTGGCCTTTCCTGCCCACTGTTGCCAGAAGAGACCCAGGATAGCCCACCTGTAGCAGTGGCCGGGCTCTGTCCGGCCTGCCCGGCCTGCCCGCTGGTCAGCCGACGCCTGGGAGACCCAAGTGACACGGAAGGAGGACACACCAGTGACACGGTCATAGTAGCGCTTCTTGACCTTCCCGCAGTCCACCACATACTTGATACCAGGAATGGTGAGGGATGTTTCGGCCACGTTGGTGGCCACAACACATAGCCGTGTCCCCTCTGGGGGAGGCTTGAAGACCTAGGATTGAGGGGAGAAGTGGCCAGAACATCTCAGACTCAGGATAAAAATTGTAGGGCAGGGGCACAGCTGGTCAGTGAGATGGGCTAAGAGGGGGAAAGGTCAAGCCATTTCCTGCCTAGGCCATGGTGCTCCTGGGCATACACACTAAAGAAGGGTTTTCTAACCTTCAACAGACCCTGATATTCTCTCAAAAAAGTGGGAGTGTTGGACAAATAGTGGATGGGGAGATAACCCAGGACTTGGCCAGACCCCAGTGCTGCACCCTTAGGAGGTACCCCAGAGCACCAGCATGGTTACCTGTGCCTGCTTCTCAGGGGCCAGCAAGGAGTAGAGTGGGAGCACGTGGAGGGGGAGAGAGGTGTTGGGCTGCTCATCTGGAAGGAAAGCAGAGACCACTGTCACCCCTGTTGGGACAGATGCCCACGGGCAGGAGCCTTGGCTGCCCCAAACACTCCTCTGGCAAAGAGGTCCCTATACCAGCCCTTTTGCCAGGGGATGCACTGTCAGCTGGCCAGCAGGTGCACTAAGCCTAAGGGTCCATCAAGAGACTCCTGAAGGCTCTTTTGTCTCTACTGCCCTGACCCAGATCCGAAGTCCTGCCATGCTACAGTGTCCTTCCTCCCTGGGAGAGCCTAGGCCCAGTCCTGCCCCATGTGTCCTAACAACATCACTGGAGGGGACATATTGAGCCTGCATGGGGTGTCCTTGGCTGCCCCACACGACCCTGGGCTGGACACAGCAGGGCTCCTCTGTGGGCTTCAGCAAGTGCTCACCAGAGCTGGGCAAGCCCCCAGGGCCCCTATTCTGCTCAACACAGCAAGTATCTGAGGGTACCACAGCACAGTGGCCATGACCTATAACCCAGCTCCCGTGGGGCTCACACCGCAGCAAGAGACAGAGGGGCTCTCAGCACATCCTCAATGGCAGAACTTTTGTTTCTTCTTGGCTGGCTCCCCAGGGCCTGGCTTGTAGTGGGGGTGAGGAAATGAACCCAAGAAATGTAGGGGTCTGGAGCCCCATCAGGGCCATACCTCCGTCTGCCCTGTCGTCCCCCAGGTCCAGATCGAGGTCAGAACCCAAGGTGCCCTCTTCATCGTCCATTTCCGCCTCTCTGTCCTCATCACCTTCACCCGCCGGCAGCACGGAGTAATGGTCCAAGTTGATCTGGGGCAACGCCTAGGGTCAACAAGACACCAACACAACGGCTGCAGGTGACCCCAGATGTGAAGACACGTCATGTGCAGGAAAACAAACCCAATTGTTCAGAAGCCCGTCTCTACCACCCACGGGCCACATGCCCTAAGGGCAGGTCACTTAACCTCCTTCTGCCTTAGTTTTCTCACCTAAAAACTGAAGACTATCACAAGACTCATACTTATCTCATGGGCTGTTGGGAAGATTGTCAGCCAGCACATGGAAAGAACCCATGATGCCTGGAATCCCTGTTAGTTCAACAGGAACTTCAGAGAGCAACTACCAATCTGCACCACCATCAGAAGACACCCTGGGCCAGGCTTTGCTGGCCCAGCCTGTCCTTATACGCTGGAAATAGACCATCCTGCTTCTTCAGCAACTATCTAGAGTCTGCTGGCCCTGCTGGGGTTCCTTGCAGGCCCTGCACAAGTCCTCAGGGTTTAGCCTGCCAGAAGCTTCCTCTGAATGTATTTCAAATCATCACCCACCCTGCAGCCTCCACTGCTGCACTGTTCAGCAGAGCTCCCTTCTGTGGGGAAGTGTCACAGACCTGCATTGTCCAATATAGCTACCAGCAGTCCCACTGGGTCTGGGGTGACTGAGGAACTGAATTTTTATTTATTTATTTTGGAGAGATGGTCTCACTTTGTCTCTCTAGGTTAGCAGTTCTCAACCTGTGAATTGCGACCCATAGGAACTATATTAAAAGGGCCACGGCATTAGGAAGGTTGAGAACCACTGTTCTAGGTACAGTACCATGGAATCATCACAGCTTATAGCTCATAGCGCAAACTCCTGGGCTTCAGTGATCCTCCAGCCTCAGCCTCTGAGTAGTGGGGACTACAGGTGCCCACCACAAAGCCTGGCTAGTTTTTCTATTTTTAGTAGAGATGGGGTCTTGCTCTTGCTCAGGCTGTTCTCAAATTCCTTAGCTCAAGCGATCCATTTGCCTTGGCCTCCCAGAGTGCTAGAATTATAGCCGTGAGTTACCACTGGATTATTGAAAATAATTTCATTCCAATTACAATTAAACCTAAGCAGCCACATGGGCTATTGGCCATTGTCCTGGAAGGTGCAACTGGACAGCCCGAACCATCCCCATGAGCCCTCCGCGTACCTCAGTCCTAGCCTTCTTGGCCCTTGCCCGAGACTTCTTAAACTTCCGCATTTCTTCTACTGAATCTTTCTCATCTTCTTTTTCTGGGATGGTGAATAGATTGGGGAGAAAGACACCTGTGGTTGGCGCTGGCTGCCAGCACTATGCTTTTTGTTGTCTAGAACAAGGTCATTTATCTGAGGGGTGGGGAGGTGAAGGCAGGCAGAGTGGCTGCAGGGTCAGGCCTGGCTGCTCAGGGCCCAGTGCTGGTCATAGACATCTGGGAGCTGTTTACCTTGTGGCCAGGCCCTGGGAGGTGGGAAGGCCTTCCTGAGCCTGCGGCACAGTGCATGCACCTCAGCCTGCCCCGTCAGAAACACCAGGATGCCACCTGCGGAGAGAACCAGGCCCCTCGATTATCTGCCAGTCACTTAGCAAGCATTCCCTTAGCAATAAGCACCTGGCAAGCCCTGAGAGCCCAGGATGGCACAGACACGGACAAGTGAGAGCCAGTTCTTCCCAGACTGATGGTGCTGCGAGGAGGGAGTTTGACACACAGTGACTGTACTACCTGGCACTGAGAACAGGTGCCCAGATGGACACTGGTACATACACAAGAGCACTGCCCCTGCCCAAGGCCATGGGAGGCTTGCTGGCCCAAGTCCCCACTTAGCCTCTTACCAGTGCACAAACTCCCAGAGTGGCCATGATGCCTGGGACACTGAGATGCTTTAAGTGGGCCAAGGACAGAGCATTATGGAGCAGTGAATCTCAGCTTCCTCAAAGAACAAGGTCCAGCCTGGCAGAAGCAGCTAATACTCTCTGCCTTTCTAAAATAGAAGGCCAGCCTCGGCCTGGCTTTGGAAGACAAGAGTCTCCAGCTATAAGTTATTACAATCTATTTGCCCAGTGAAGGTTGAGTCAATTTATTTATTTATTTTTTTGAGACAGCCTCATTTTGTCACCCTCAGTAGAGTGCCATGGTGTCATAGCTCACTGTAACCTCAAACTCTTTGGCTCAAGTGATCCTCTTGCCTCAGCCTCCTGAGTAGCTGGGACTACAGGTGCCCTTCACAATGCTCAGCTGTTTTGAGAGACGGGGTCTCACTGTTGCTCAGGCTGGGCTTGAATTCCTGAGCTCAGGCAATCCACCCACCTCGGCCTCCCAGGGTACTAGGATTGCAGGCATGAGCCACCCTGCCTGGCTGGGTCAACTGAAATAACAACAACTGGTAAGTAACTGAGCAAGTGTTGTGGGCACATGGAGGACCTCAGGCAGATGCACCTGTTCACCTGTCCCACGTCTGGGACACCTGTGCCCACCAGCTCCTGCAGACAGAAGGCAAACTCCATTCTCCAGTTAATCACAGAAACCGCACAGGGTTTTGGGAAATATAAGGCAGGGCAGGTGCTGCGAACACTCTGGAACCAGTGGGGAAACTGAGGCACGAAAAGACAAGGCACTATTCTGTACTACTACGAGACCAGCCAAGAACCTGGGCCCTCTCTGCCTGTACTGCCATCATGTGTAGGTTCAGAGTGGGAAATATCCCTCTCCCCTTCCCTCTGGCTAAGGTCTCACCTGCAGGCAACATCCTGTGGATCTTACAGACCTTCCGGAAGCACTCGCCACTGTAGTCTTCCAGTGGCGTCCTTTTGTTAAAATGTACTGTCACCGGGAACTGCCTGGATTCAACCTACAAGATGCCCATGGAGGTGAAGGCACGTGAGGGTGGGGTGGAGAGGAGAGCTTTGGCCCAAGATCCCTCCCTTTTCCAGATCTTTCCAAGTTGAGGTTTTCATGCCTCTCAACACACTGTCAATCCTCACATGACAAAGTGAGCTCTCCCAGGAGCCACCCTGACACCTGGGCATCCCTGTACCACCAAGGCTCACAGATAGGGCTGGGACTCTTGCCTGGGCATTCATTACCTTGATGATTGGTGGAGGCTGAGAAAAGAGCCGCTGGTTCTGGGTGAAGTCCTCCACCCGCAGGGTGGCTGACATGACGAGCAGCTTCAGTGGCAGATGCCTCTGTGGAGGACAGGCCCAGTGACCAGGTGACACCAGGAAAGTGATGACAGGGTAGGGTAGGGGTTCTGCTTCCCTGCAGCATCACCTCTGCCCGCTTCCTGATTGCCAAGACCCCTTGGAAAGAGTGAGCTGACAGCAAGATCTGCCTCTCCCAGGGCAGTGGCTTGCTCAAGGAGGTCTTTCTAGTCTCCAGTAAGGTTGATGGTGGAACATGAGGCTGGACGGCTGAGATGGGGCCCCGGATCCAAAGGCACAGCATGTGTAGCCTTTGTTAGCTCCCACCGATATCTATCTGTCCCTGGGGTCCAGGGAGGAGCAGCCAGATTCCTCAGGTGCGTGTGGGGTTCCCTGGTCTCAGCTCACTCAGTGCTAATGGGCCTCTTGCTGGGCTCTGCCCAAGCCCGGGCTGCCTTTTGCTGCTAGTGAACCCCAAACTCAAAAGCTAAAGAATGTTGGGTGAAAGGGAAGGTCAGAAGCATAGCCCCAATCACAGGGCCCCTTGGGTCCCATGACAACTGTCTCCAACTATTCCCTGTGTGCCCTCATGGCTTCACTCTCTGGACAGCATGCTAAGCACCCTGATATTCCCCAGAAGACATACACCAAGACCCGGACAAGACTAACGCCCCACACCTGTAAGCATGGCTAGAATAAAAATGGAAAAGTAATGTTGGCTAGGACATGGAAATAGCGGGACCTTTTCCCTTGCTGGGGGGACAGCAAAGGGAACTTTGCCACCACCGCAGAAAACAGTCTGGCAAGGGGCTCAAAGGGTCAGGTGCAGTCACCACGTGACCAGCAGTTTCACTCCTGAGTCTGCTTATACCCAGAAAGAATGAAACATGTCTACAAAGAGACCTGCATAACACAGCAGCCAGCCAGTGGAGATTCCCACATGTCCATCCACTGGTGGACAGAAAAATGTGCCCTGTCCGTGCAGAGGAAGTGCGTTCTGATTCGCTACACACATGGATGACCCTTGAAAACATGATGCTGAATGGAAGAGGCCAGCACAAAAGGCCACAGAGCGTATGATTCCTTTTACATGAAAGGTCCAGAACAGACACATCCATAGACAGGAAGTGGGCTCCTGGTTAGTTAGAGATGGGAGGGTGACAGCTAATGAGTGCAGGGTTTCTTTCTGGGGTGATAAAAATGTTCTAAAATTGACTGCAGTGGTAGTTGGACAACTGTGTGAATGTATAAAAATCCACTGAACTGTACACTTTGAATGGGCCACTTACATGGTGCAGGAATAACGTCTCAGTGCAGCTTGTTACCAAGCAGACAGACAGCAGGCAGACACCACCCTCCCTGGGCCCTCTGCACCTCCTCTCCCCTCCCTGGGAAGGCTCCTCACCCCTTCAGCTCTCTGCTCACAATCCCCTTGCTCTGAGGTCTTAAATGACCCTCCCTGCCACCCCCTGCACCCTGTGTGGCTCTGAGTCATGGAAGCCCCAGGAGGGTGAATGTGCTGGGATAGGATGGCATCCCCTTTGCTGTCAGCTCCTGGGCCTAAAGTGATCTGGCACAAAGTACGCCCGGGGCGCTGGCCTCTCTCCTCACCAGGAGGGTCGGGACAGGATGCCACCCCTCCACCTACCAGGCTTGTCACCTACTTTTGCCTGGTCTAGGGGGTGGTGGAGGGCGGGGGAGGCTGCAGCCCTTTGCTCAGTGGTGGGAGAGGCTGGTGTTGGGTTCTGGGGAGCCCATCTCAGACTGCAGGGAGCATAAGGGGTGGCTGGGCCCATGGATCCTAAAACCTGGCCAAGCATCAGTTCCCTACTTGAGCCTCAAGTTTTTGGATGAAGAGAAGGATGCCCCTCGGGAGAGGAGTCACACAGCCCTGACATGGGACCTGTACCCGGACCCAGGGGACCCTATCTGAAGGTAATGCTCTCACAGAAGTAGCCTGGGGTACAGAGGAGCCTGGGCCAAGGACTCCCCAGCATCTCCCACCTCCTGTGTTACCTTTGCCCGGAGGGAGACGATGCGGGACAGGAGGCCAATGAGGATGTCCGTGTACACGCTCCTCTCATGGGCTTCATCAATGATCACCACCTTGTACCTCAGCAGCAGGAAGTCCTGGGGGTGGAGGGCAGCAGCTGAGGTCTACTTCCCAGACCCGAGCCCTCTAGTCTCTTCATGTACCAAAACTTCCACTTGAGGGGCTCCTTTGCAGCTGGCACAGACCCTGCACACTTGGCCTGGGGGAAACTCTATTATTTAATGAGCACCTACTAGATACTGGGCATTGTATAAGCTACTCTCATGCATTGTAAGACTTCTGCACATAATGATCCCATGAAGAAGGCCCCAGTGTGCTGGTCAAGAAACTGAGCTCAGCTCAGCACCTGTACAAAGGTTACAGCGCCAGCCACATACACCGAGGCTGGAAGGTTCAAACCCAGCCAGGGCCATCTAAAACAACAATGACAACTGTAACAACAAAAAAAAATAGCCAGGTGTTGTGGTGAGAACCTGTAGTCCCAGCTACTGGGAGGCTGAGGCAAGAGAATTGCTTAAGACCAAGAGTTTGAGGTTGCTGTGAGCTATGATGCCATAGCACTCTACCGAGGGTGACATAGTGAGGGTAACTAGTGAGCCAGCCACGTACACCAGAGCTAGCGGTTTCAAACCTAGCTGGGGCCTGCCAAACAACGACAATTACAACCAAAAAATAGCCGGGCGTTGTGGCAGCCATCTGTAGTCCCAGCTACTTGGGAGGCTGAGGCAACAGAATTGCTTAAGCCCAAGAGTTTGAGGTTGCTATGAGCTGTGATGCTATGGCACTCTACCAAGAGCTACGTAGTAAGACTCTATCTAACAAAAAAAAAAGGGCCAAGTAAAGGGAAGGGAGGGGGGAGGTTTTGGTGGAGGGAGGATAATGGGTGGGGCCACATCTATGCTGCATCTTAGAATGGGTATAGGCGAAACTTACTCAATGCAGAATACAAATGCCTACATACAGTAACTAAGAAAATGCCATGAAGGCTACGCTGAACAGTTTGATGAGAATACTTCAGATTGTATATGAAAGCAGCACATTGTACCCCTTGATTACACTAATGTACACAACTATGATTTAACAATAAAAATAAATAAATTTAAAAAAATTAAAAAACATTAAATAAATAAATAAAATAATAATAATATATATGTATATATAGAGAGAAAGTTTTTCAACCCATGAATACAACAGTATTTAGTGTCCTTTATTATGTGCCAAATACTGCCCTTTGCATCTTATATGTGTTATCCAATTAATTTTCCCAGCAACCCTTAAAGTAGTACCATAGTCAAGCCCATTCATACAGGGGAACTGAGCTTAAACCAAGAGGGCTTAAACCGAGGCTCCACGGGCCCATGCTCTCCCTATTACTTATCAGCTAAATGAGCATGTTTTAAGCTCACAAAAAGATTTACTCTACTGAGAAAGGAAAGGAAGGAATAGAAAAGGGAGAGGAAGAGGAAGAAAGGAGAGCCAGAGGCTGGGGGGCAGAAACCAACACAAATGCAGTAGGATGAAGGTAAGCATCCTTGGGCAACCTACCAAGGCAGGTGGTGGACACTTGAAAAACACAGCAGTTGCCCAGAGAATAGAACACAGGAAAAAGAGGTTCTGTGGAGCCCTAGCAGCACCCACTCCTTATATTGACATACATGCACACACTTTGCCCAGAGTCACTGACCTCACCAACAACATCCTCCACATCCACAGCCCAGGCCTTCACTCGTGTGTTTATTTCATTTAATGTCTGCTGTAAAGGGCACTTCAAGAGAGGCAGAGGCAGAGGAGGAATGAGGGAAACACTCTTAAAAAGAGAACTCAGTGATTAGAAAGAAGTCAAGATTGGCAACTCAGAAAGACACAGAGCTGAGAAGCTGACAAGCCCTTGAAGGGCTTCCCTTCATTGCTACTTTGAGCCCTGGCCTCCCTCCTCTCCTCCTGCAGTGGGTGGTGGCTGCCCCAGGCTTTTCCTGCCATAGTTGACTTTGTGTTGAGAAAGTCTTCTTAAGATACTAATCTACGAGGGCCTCAAAGAGCAAGTCATTATTTTTTTAAAAAGTCTCTGATGGCAGAGTGCGGTGTCTCTGCCACCTCTCCATCTCCTGGGTGCATGACGAGTGTGAGCTTAGAGGCAGGAGTAAGACAACAGGGGTCCCAGCCCCTGCTCTGTCTGTGGCAAGCTGCAGGATGTCACTCCACTCAACTTCTTAGAGTCCTTGACTGTAAGAGAATGACATCTACCCTACCCACCTGAGGAGAAAGAACACAATCAGCCTCATGACAAAGTGCTTTCTAGAAGTGGGAAATGATAGGTATCCCCCAAAGCCTTTGCTGATTGATGGACTGCAGAGTGATGGCACCTGGGGAAGACAATGACTCCTGGTGTTTTGTTGTTGTTTTTTTAAACATTTTCACCAGAAGTCAAGGGATGATAGATACCGTCTTCAGGGGCAAAGACATTGTGGTAAACATAAAACTGGTGGAACATTGTGGTCTGGTCAAGGAGTTTCCTGCTCATTCCTGCCTCTAATGGAATTCCTGTCCCACTGAACAAAATATATCTTACAGAGCCTCTAATTAAAAGCGTGCAAAATAGCTAGAAGACCATTACACCTCATCATAGGAAGCACTTACATTACTGAGGGTTTTCAGGAAGAGGCCTACGTCACATCTGTCTTCTCAAACTTGGCGAGTCCACCAGCCTCCCTAGACTTCCCTACACATGGCCACCAGGATGCAGATGTTCTGAGGCTCACGGGGCTCCTGCTGGGCACACTGAGCCTAATTCCAGTCCTCAGAAGGGGCTAAGAGAAGGATCAAGACCCATCAATCTTCCAGACCTTGTGGAAAAGGCAGGCATATCATGAGGAAAGTGACTCAAGACACTATATTAAAATGGGGGAGAAGGGAATATGGCCAGGGAGGCAAAGTAGGGCAGGAGGGACAAAGAGGAGCTGCCCTGGTGGCTGCGTTTGACTTGTATCCTAGAAAGATAGCGTGGCTGATATATGGAGACTAGACCTGCAAGTGGGGCTGAGGCAGGAAGGTGGGTGGACTTCAGAAGAGGTCAGAAGCTGTTAAGAGGGTCCACGTGTGTATTGAAGGGCATCTGGTCTCCCCATCTTTGTGGTTATGAATTATGCTGTTCTAAACACTCAAATGCAGGTGTCTTTTGTTTCCTCTGGGAAAAGACCTAGGAGCAGGATTGCTTGATCAATCTTGATCAATAGACAGTTCTTTACGGAATCTCCATACTAATTTCCATACTACTAGTTTGCAGCCCCACCAATAGCATATAAGTGCTCCTTTTTCTCCATATCACCATGGAGTTACTCAGCCACTAAAAAAAAAAAAAAAAAAAAAAATGGTGATCTAGTACCTTTTGTAACAACCTCAATAGAACTGGAAACCATTCTTAAGTAAACTATTGTGTAAATGGAAAAACAACCATCACACGTACTCAACGCTAAATTGGAATTAGTCAAGACTTATGTGCACAGATGGAAGTAAAACTCAACAGAAATCAAAGAAGTGGGAACAGGGAGGAAGAGATGAGTAAATCCGCACTTAACAGGTATAATGCACACTTCTGGGGTGGAGGGCACACTTACAACTTTGGTTTAAAATGTATAGAAGCAAGTTATGTAATTAAAACATGTATACCCCTGTGATATTCTGAAATTTAAAAAAAAAAATTAGAAGAATAATGTTCAGCAGAGAGAGGATAATAGTCTGGACCAAACTCAGCAGTAAAGAAGCAAGAAATGGTTGGGTTCCTTGGACGTCCCATAGGTCTCTTGGAACCCTGCACGACTCTCTGCCAGCTTCAATGTGCCAGGCACTCTGCTAAATGCTTTCCCTTTAAGATCAAGAATTATACTAACCAGTATTATAGGTCCCCCCAAAATAAAATAAAAGGCATCAAGAATGGAAAGAAAGTAAAATTATCTTTATTTGCAGGCAACACAAGCAAGTATAAAAATTCCTAAGGAATCTATTTTTTTTTAAGTTATTAGAACTAATAAATGAGTTGAGCAAAGCCACAGGGAACAAGGTCAATATAAAAGTGATGTTTGTATATACTAGCAAAAATCAACTGGAAAACCATCAAAATAATATATTTAGAAAAAGTGTTAAGAAAATATATGCAAGACTGGTACAATGAGAACTATAAAACTTCACAGAGAAAAATCAAAGAGAAACTAAACAAATTTAGGGATATACCATGCTCATGAATGGGAAGAATCAACAGTGTTATCAGTTCCCTCCAAACTGATCTATAGATTCAGCAAAGTGTCAATCAATATCCTGGCAGCCATTTTTAATAGAAATTAATGAACTAATTATAAAATTAATGTCAAAATAAAATACGAAATATCTAAGATAGCCAAGACAATTTTTTAAAAGAAGAGCCAAGTCAGAGACTTGCAAGGTAATATTTTAAGACTTAAAATAAAGCTACAGTAATCAAAGGAGCCTGATATTGGCATAAGAGCAGGCAGGTGAATCAATATAACTGAATAGGGGGGTCCGTAAATAGACCTACAGACATGGTCAATTGGTTTTCTATAGTGGAAAGGATAGTTTTTTAAATAACCCTACTCCTATACCAAATTTATATCCTGTGTGTCTTTTAAATATATAGAGAATTCTACATTGTAGTAAACAAGCCAATGAAAAATGGGCAAGAAATTTCACACTTTACCAAAGAAGATATGCAAAAAAAGTAGTGCCAGAGTCAGTGCCAGTACTAGTAATCACAGCATTATACTCCACACATGCGTGTTCCTTCCACTGACCACTAAAAGTTCATTTGTCCTTCAAGGCTCAGTTCAAATGCCCTTCTTCTTAAGCCATGTTTTACTCTCAAGGTTCTTCTGCTCCTTTGTGTCATATGTTACGTGGTATGAGCCTTTATCACAGAACTTGTCTTACTCTGTTATCATGACCTGTGTCTGGATCTGTTTCCTCCACTTGACTGTGAACTCCTAAAAGGAAAAGACCGTGTCTTCTTCATCTTGCTCTCTCCACCACCAGGCACAAGGCCTGGCACAGGCTAGGTGCTACATAAATGTTTATAAACCGAAGGAGAAAAAATTTCTTCCTTATTTCTTGTAATGCAAATTATATCCCAGTCCTATAATTTCTCTTAAATTGATCTTCCTGGAGGAGTAGGGAATTCTAGATACATGAATCACATCATTGTAGAACTCAGAGAATCCAGATGTTTATAGATTGTGTTCTGCAAACCTGAGGAACCATCTACAAAGAAGCCACCTGCAAAGGCTGAGGGATATTTTGGAGGTTGCACAGGAACAATGCACAGCATTTCATTGTTTAATTTTTGAAAAAACTCGCCTTCATTAGAAATTTGGATGTTTGTCAAGTTATTGCTTTCATATCTGATACTAGAAAGGTCCTCTGGCCTGTTTGACTATGGTTCTGATGATCCTTTTCAGTCCTAACAATCTAGAACGTAATATTAATATTAGGCCTCCCCAATTTTATTCCCCTTAAATTGACTTTTGTATCATTTTTATACAAAGCCATGTATCGATAGCATATAAACCAAATGACTTTTCCCCCTGAGACTCAGTAATACACTACCCACTGTTGGCTTTTAGACACTCTTCAAGTCACCCTACAATACCCCGATGACCTCTGTGTTGTGCTCCCAGGGAATGCCTTCAATCATCTGTCCAACCCCTCTAAGGGCGTCTGCACATCTGCCCCTGCCCTGCCTTACTGACCTGGGTGCAATTCCAGAGGGCTACTGTGCTACCAGAGAGGCAAGAAAGTGCACCCTGTGGGTTAAAAAAATAATGTGCTTTTGTATCACCAAGTAACACGTGCCCACTGTAGAAGTTTAGGGAATTCAGATAAGAAAAAGGTAAAATTATCTTTTACAGTCAATCACTTTTAATCATTTTACAGCAATGTTCCCAGTCTTTCTCTGTGTGTGTGTATCTGTGTGTGTGAGACCAAAATGAGATCATATTACCGTTGAGTCTGTTTTCCCTGTTTAAACCACATTTTGGAAATATTCCAATGATACTAAAAATTCTTCTACAATACTTATTTTTCATAGTTAGAAAGATTTCTTTCCACAATCCCCTACCATTGAGCATATAGGTTGTTTCTAATTTGGAGCCATTATGACAAATTGTGCAGTGAACATCCTTTTACTTATAGCTCTAGGAATCACCCTGATTAATTCTTTAGTGTAAATTCCTTGAAGTAAAAAAAATAAAATTGAAACTAAATTCCTTGAAGTAAAATGTTGGGTCAAAGGGCATGTTAACATTTTAAAACAACTCTTTTATTTTTATTCCATGAGAGACAATCTTTTAATTTAGAGTTTGCCAGAGGCCTCCATTAACACTTCCTGGACTTAGCCTTGTGCAAGTTCCTGGTTAATTAAATGATTTGGGGTGTTGAACTCGTGGTTGCCAAGGAAGTAGGTATATGCCATAAATGAATAGAACAGCACAGCTTTTTTCTTCTCCCAAAAGTCCCCGCGGGTGGGCACTTCCCATGGATGGCTCCACTCTGCCTTAGCTGTGGTTGCTCCTGCCTTGCCCTTCCTGTTTTCTGCGTCTAGTGCATATGTGTGCTTCGTGCTGTCCCCAGATCACTAGATCTCATTTAGCCTCATGCTGCCTCTAACTCTAGGGTCATTTCTCACTAGCAAGTCTTTCATTGGTTGCTCTTTGCCAGCTCTTGTAACACCTTGCCATTTGGTGACCTTGGTCAATTTCAACAACATATTTATATATTATAAATAGATCATTCATAAAGATTAAATGGCAACGCCTAAGCTGACCTCCCTAGCCCCACCCTGTGTCAGTTTCATCCCTGTGTTTCGTGACACTTCTGAGCTTTCTAATTGTCATGCCACCTGCCCACACATTGACTCAAGAAGCTGGACTCAGGCTGGGCATGGTGGCTTACACCTGTAATCCTAATACCCTAGGAGGCCGAGGCAAATGGATCACCTGAGCTCAGGAGTTCAAAACCAGCCTAAGCAAGAGCAAGACCCTGTCTCTACTAAAACAATAGAAAAACTAGCCAGGCATTGTGATGGGCATCTGTAGTCCCAGCTACTTGGGAGGCTGAGGCAAGAGGATCACCTGAGTCAAAGAGATTGACATTGTTATGAGCTATGATGCCATGGCCCTCTACCCAGGATGACACACAGTAAGACTCTGTCTCAAAAAAAGAAAAAATAATGAAATCAAAAGGAGAAGAATCTACAGTAAGAATCCCCTACACTGGCTTAAGGAGTGACCACACCCAGGAACTTGAAGACTCCATCTCCCATTTGATTCCATCCCCCGTACTCTTGAGATGTTCTCCATGTATCTTTCCACCCCATGCTTCCCCTTGTTCTGTGTTTCAGGAGGCTGGCCTGGAACTGCTGCCTCAATGGACTCCACAGCCCTCTGGCATCCAGTGGGTTTGGCCAATAGGGAGCACTGCAAGAGATGGGAGGGAGGTCAGGGTACCCATCACTTGGTTTCCTTCCTCATGGTTGTCACAGGATGGCTTAGTCCTTCCACTGAAGGTCACTGCTGCCTCACACAGCTACCCCAAGTGCCCCACCCACACCCTCTCCTAGTCCCTCAGCACTGCCCAGCCAGCCACAGGGTGCCACTTAACCCCTATGTCTTTCCTATACCTTGTCCTTCCTTTAGTAAGTCTCTTTACCCACCTCTCCCTGATTTATCCACCTACAATTTACTGAGATCCTGACATGCTAGGACCAGCCCTAGGAAAATGCCACTGTAGGGCTGGGCTGGACATGTCCCAGTCCCATAACCTCTGCCTGCAAACTGCAATTGCATCAAATCTCTCTTAGAACCTAGCCTCCCACCCTTCTCTTGGATCCCCAAGTGTTTAGCCTTTTGGAGCACTCACATTTTTTAATAAAAAAGAACTTTGAAATTGGGCAGCGCCTGTGGCTCAAAGGAGTAGGGTGCTGACCCCATATTCTGGAGGTGGTGGGTTCAAACCTGGCCCTGGGCAAAAACTGAAAAAAAAAAAAAAAAAAAAAAACTTTGAAATTCTCCTAACAGGAGCTATTTCAATGTTCTAGCACTTTCCATTGAACAAATATTTATCAAGCACCTCCTCTGTGCTAGACGCTGAGCTAGACAGCAAGCACATATCTGTGAGCACAGCGGATGTGCTTGGTGCTGTGAGAATGAACAGGAGCTGTGAAACTGGTGCCCCAGAAAGTCCCAAGGAAGCAGGGCTTCCTGCAAAAACAGCACTTTTCATTATATGTATTTCAGCTGGGTGAAGGTGCCTCTTTCTTTTGACGGTTTAGAGTCAACATTCCATTAATATCCTATTTTCATGGATGTACAATTGTTCCTAACAAAAGGAACATTCTGGAAGGGAGGAAAACCTTGTGTGTCCTTGTAATCAAAGGTTTCTCTCATGCACCCCACAAGGCCCATCAATCTTGGCATGGACGCAATAGTGTTGCCACCTTCATGCCACCTGCCCTGCCTATGCCCTCCCTGGGGCCTGTTGTCTCACACCTGACCCACCCTAGCCTGTTGGGCAAGGTGTGCCTGTCCCAAGACATGTGCAGCCACTGCCCAGGTCACCTTTCCTTCTTCCTGACATGGTCTCACTCCCAGCCCATTGCTTCTAGAGATTAAACCTTGGATTTGGCTACTTAAACCACCACCACCTCTGCCTCATGAAATTGGTATTTCTTCTAGACCAAGTCTTTAACTTTTAGCTCATTCTTCTGGCTTTCTCCATATCCCATGGAGGGGCTCCTCTCTTGGTCCTTGTCGCTTAAAACCAAATTCCTGGGGGGGGGGAGGCGGAGACAAGATGGCTGACTGAAACCAGCTTTCCACAGAGGCTCCCGTCCAGAAGGAGAGTTAAAGGACAGAAATTTAGCAAGTAACCTGGTGGATTAGAGCTGCACTAAGAGAGAAGGTTGAAGAATGCACATCAACCCCGCTGAGGTGAGCTACGACCCCAAGGATACAAACAAAAGGTACAAAATCCATCACCAAGCAGACAGGAGTCCCCTTCCCCATGAGAATAGCTTGGAGTGCCCCACAAACAAATGAGCAGAGTTCAAAGGTCCTCCACTACACTCCACGGGAGAGACCCTCTAAAAACTGAACCTACCTCCCCTACTAGGGTGCCATGGCATTCTCCTGCCAGGCATAAAACTGTATATATTCTCTACCTGCAACTCTGAGCTCCCAGCACTCCCCTCCACTCTCACTCTGAGGTCTGGAGGCCTGTCCCCCAGGAGTCCAGATTCTTGGGTGATTTCTCAAGTGTTGTGGATAGGGCCTA
>CAUYPK010149667.1:0-23283 GCA_963574355.1 Loris lydekkerianus | reverse complement strand
ACACTTCTACACTGCTGGTGGGAATGCACACTAATACATTCCTTTTGGAAGGATGTTTGGAGAATACTTAGAGATCTAAAAACAGACTGCAATTCAATCCTATAATTCCTTTACTAGGTTTATACCCAGAAGACCAAAAGTCACAATATAACAAAGACATCTGTACCAAAATGTTTATTGCAGCCCAATTCATAATTGCTAAGTCATGGAAGAAGCCCAAGTGCCCATCAACCCACGAATGGACTAGCAAATTGTGGTATGTGTATATCTTGGAATATTATGCAGCCTTAAAGAACAATGGAGACTTTACCTCTTTCATGCTTACATGGATGGAGCTGGAACATATTCTTCTTAGCAAAGTATCTCAGGAATGAAAGAAAAAGTATCCAGTGTACTCAGCCCTACTATAAAGCTAATTTATAGTTTTCATATGAAGGCTATAACCAAACTGTAGAACAAGAATATGGGGAAAGGGCCAACGGAGGGGAAGGGAGGGGGGAAGTCAGGGTGGAGGGAGGGTAATGGGTGGGGCCCCACCTATGGTGCATCTTAGAATGGGTACAGGCGAAACCTACTAAATGCAGAATACAAATTTCTACATACAATAACTAAGAAAATGCCATGAAGGCTATGTTGAACAGTTTGATGAGAATATTTCAGATTATATATAAAACCAGCACATTATACCCCTTGATTGCACAAATGTACACAGCTATGATTTAACAGTAAAAATAAATAAATAAAATTTAAAAAAAGAAAAAAGAAAAGCAACATATACCAATTACCTAATTCACTAAATGTTTAGAAAAGGTGCTAAATCCCATATGGACAGAGATTTCACAGACTTTAGGAATCGCATGAGATTCTCATTAAAAATTACACTTTAGATGGTTTAGAATAATGCATGGAAAGAGAGAATTCATACAAGCAGCTTTAGAAAAAAATATTTTCAAAATCAACTAAATGTAGATTTTGAGTATTAATGCCTAAAGCAAGCATAAGGCTGTATAGTACACAGGATGATAAGCCTCTTATAATTTTATTAGACTTACAAAAGTAAACTACAGCATTAGTGGATCACACCTACCACTGCATCTTGCATCATACTGATGAAAATAATGCTTTGGGGGTTTTACCTGATAGATGTCCTTCTAATAACTATTTTGGACCCAAACATTCTCTCTATGAAATTACAGCTTTGCCGCCACAGTTTGAGGTTGCTATGAGCTGTGACGCCATGACACTCCACTGAGGGCAACATAGTGAGACTCTGTCTCAAAAAAAAGAAAGAAAGAAAGAAAAGAAAAAGAGAACAACACAGTTAAAGACTAGGCAAAAACTCTGAATAGACATCTCAGCAAAAACGACACACAAATGACAATCATATGAAAAGATGTTCCAGGCAGTGCCTGTGGCTCAAAGGAGCAGGGCACCAGCCCCATATGCCGGAGGTGGTGGGTTCAAACCCAGCCCCAGCCAGAAACTGCAAAATAAAAGAAAAGATGTTCCACATCATATGTCATTAAGAAAATGCAAACTAAATCACAGATAGCACCATACACCTACTGTAATGGCTAAAACCAAACCCTGACCACCAAAAATGCTGCTGAGGATGGAACGCGGCAGGAACAGTCACACACTGCTGGAGGGAATGCAAAATAGCACAACCCCTCTGGAGAAGTATGGCAGTTTCTTATAAAACCATCTTAGTCTTTCATGTTCCTCACTATTTACCTAAATGAGTTGAAAACTTATGACCACAAAAGCCTGCACACGGTTGTTTACAGCAGCTTTCCTCATAATTGTCAAAACTTGGAAGCAAACCAAGATGTCCTTCAACAGGCAAATAGATGAGTAAACTGGCAGATCTACAAAATGGAACATTAACTATGAAAAATGAACTATCAATCCATGAGAAGACGTGAATGAACCTTAAATGCGTATTTCTAAGTGAAATGAGCCAATCTGAAAAGGTTACATACTGTATGATCCTAACTATATGGCATTCTGGAAAATGTATGGAACTGGTAAAAAGATGTGTGATTCCAGGGTTCAGTGGGGAGGAGGGATGAACAGGTGGAGCATAAACGATGCTTACGGCAGTGAAACTATGCGGTGTGACAGGGCAATGGTGAATACATGTCATTACACAATCAACAGAACTCAGAGAATGTACGGCACAGAGTGAATCCTAATGTGAACTGTGGATTTAGTTAATTACTAAAAGTTATCAATTCTGGCTCATCAATTACAACTAAAGTACCAAGCCTATAAAAGATATTAATAATGGGAAAAATGGAGGTGGGGGTGTAATATGAGAACTTGTACTTTCCATTCATTTTCTTTCTTTCTTTTTTAATCTCATGCTTTATTTATTTATTTATTTGCAGTTTTTTGGCCAGGGCCAGGTTTGAACCTGCTACCTCAGTATATGGGGCCAGCACCCTACTCCTTGAGCCACAGGCACCACTCCATTCATTTTCTTGTAAACCTAAAACTAATGAAAATACTAGTCTATTAAAAATTCCTTTTTTTAAAAGGAAGGCAGTGTGTTACCTTTGTTTCTTACTTAATGCTCGAGATTTTTAAAGGACACCAAAGGATATTTTCAATTTTCTCCAATTTAATAAGCTTGGATTGTATTACCAAGCAAAACAACTGAAACAGAAAACCACCCTTAATGAAAAACTGCCTACCATTTTCTAGGCCTTCCCTTTTTTTCTTTCTTTTTTTTTTTTTTTTTTTGAACGCAGCTAAAATAAGAAGGGTTTTCTTTTCTCATTAACTTCCAATATGCCTAGTTATTCATTTATTTATTTTCATAAAGATGTTCCACTGTGAGAGAATATGAAATGCTATTTCAGTTCCCAGAGATTTATCTATACAAACAGCCTTTTTCACAGCCCCTTAAAGCTGAACCCAAGGTAGCTTTCAATGAGTTTTCACCTGGCTGGAAACCAATATATCAGGACTTAAATGCTGAATGCCTCTATTAAGAAAATTCGGGGGTGAAAAGACAGTAAAGCCCATATCCTCACCTGGAGAAAAAAACCCATCCACACTTACCTTGAAAAAGAGTGGAGTATAAACTCTCCCCCAACAACACCAGCAAGCACATAGGTCAGTGTTGCCAGTCGTTTAAGGGGTAGAGCAACTCAGTTCAGGAAGATGATGTGTCTATGAAGGTACAAACCACCTTAAAGTGGACAGCTACTTTCTCCCCTGCTTCTTAAGATTCATTAAAAAAAAAAAACCTAATACTACAAACAAAAGCATTTTTGTCATGTTAAATAACATGTAGAATTTTCTCTTGATTGTGCTTTTAAAAAAGTAAGGCCCACCTGTTAACTTTGAACACAGGACTGCAATATTTTGAATACACAGAGATAGCCCAGTAGTTCTCAAAGAGTGGTCCCATGACCAGCGGCATCAGCATTACCAGGGAACTTGTTAGAAATGCAATTCAAATCCAGATCTACTGAATCAGAAATTCTGGGGATGAGACCCAGCCTTCTGGGGGACATGTGTAGCAGGCAGCTGAGTGTAATGATTACTTCTACCTAAAACTGAGGTGTTAAACACCTTCCAGATCACCACAGGTGAGCCAGCCCCAAGCAAAGCTCTTGCCTTTGAATTCTACCACCACCATCACCAATTACGGGATGTGAACCTGGGTAAGTTAAAAAACTTCTCTGGTCCTGTGAGATGGTGACCATATTCATCTTTCAAATAGAGAGGACTAGAATCAGGGCAGTCAAGTGCTTACTGGATCTCTGGCCCACTGTTAAGTACTACTATAAGCCAGTGAGTTCTGCTTCTTTAAACTTTTGAGAGAATCTTTCAGAGCACTTTAATCCACTGGACACTAAACTGTTCAGTTAGATATGCTCAGGGAATAAAAGTTTATAGGGAACCTTCCCCAATGTCTTTGCCTTCGCATAGGGAGAAATGGCCAGAGTAACTAATAGTAGATAATATCTTAAGCCTTTAAACACATCTGGGAATTTATTTGATAATTACTTTTGCAAAATACAAACACAATTTCATAGCTGGAAGAGAACTTTGAAATTACAAAACCCTTTAATTTTAGAGATCAGAAAACAGAGGGTGAACGACTCATCTGACATCAGCACATCACTGTGAGGTGTGCCTTGCATAGGTACATCTCCTGAGCCACTGATGTCTGGGAACTCAGCCAAATGTAGGATAAGGGACACATGGGCTCCAAGGAACAGAAACATTCTGAACTTTTGCTCTCACGAGTGTTTTCAGAGCCGGCTACCTTCTCTGACTCACAAGTACAGCTTCTATTGTGTATTATCAGGGTGTAGGCCTCTGTTAAGTAGCTAGAAGTGGGAAAACCATACTTAACAGAGTAGACATACAACCAAGCCCAAAGACAAGTGAAATGTCAGAACCCTCAGCCAAACCAGAGTCTGCTGGGAACTTACTTACATTGAGGAGAGCAGTCCTGGGAGGGGTGTGGACTCCATGTCAGAAAGACAGGCATGAGAAAGGAACACACATGTACCAGGGCCAAGAGCAAGTGGATGTTGAGGAGTACTGTAGTTTGAGAGGAGGACAGGGATAAGCCATCAACAGCAAGTTGACTTTGCCAATGAGCAACTTTCATTGCCTTTGGCTCAGAAGATTTTTGATTTCCTGACCAAGTCAGATCAATCCACTGTAGCTGGCCGGGGTACCTAGGTGTAAACACTGAAGAGAGTGAATAAAGGATTCCTGACTAATGCCCGCCCCATCTTCACTACCTCCAGGTCTGAAGGGGGTCTTCAGAAGATCACAAAGCCCTCCGACTCTAATTTTTGCTTTTGACTTTGGTATTGAGAAACAAATGCTTAATCTGTTATGTAAGTTGAACAAGAATAATACTTGAAATCCTGGCCAAGCTGAAAGACCAGTTGTTTCTCCCAAATATAGGCTTACTTATTGAACTAATAAACTATTCATATGGAAATATGAAGAGCTATTATCCTCTAGTGTCTGATGAATTTGAAATTGTACCAGCATGAGTACATTTGATTTAGAAGCCGTTTGGGTTTAGAAGTTATTTCCCTTTAGAAAACAACAATTTAAGCTTAGGTGGAATATTTGAATAAGTTTAGAAGAATCTTTCAAAACATATTTCAATGACTCTCAAAAAATCTGCTATGGAGGCCTCAGAAATCCAATAAATATGAATAATTTTTATTTGTACAATTCATACTTAGAGCACAAGTGCTGAAATAAATTTTGGTGGCATTTAAACCTGAATCATAGTCTTTTAGGGGAAAGAATTAAATGAAGTTTTAAGTTTGCACTTATAGAATATTGAATGATGATAGTTGGTGGGCTTTAATCAGAAACTAAAATAGCTTTTGGCGGGTTATCTTCATGGAACTGAAATGAATTAAAATGAATGTTAATTTTCTAATTGCTCACTGGATTTAATCAGTTATGGTGGAGTTGACCAATGGACTTGGAAGTCAGTGAGACAAAAGCCACAAAGACAAGTGAATTTGTGCACTTGCTGAAGTCATCAGCTCTTGTGGGTTTTGCTGCTTGCTCTATGCACAAAAGCTGAAGTAACCCTCTATCATCTGCCTCTCACCTAGTTCAGGAATGTTGGTTTCCCAGAAAATGCACAGTACAAGTTGTACCATTATTAGCTTTCTCATACGATGAGTCATATTCTGAGCAGTCCTGCTTCTGTTCCACTATTGTGCATAACTCATGCAAAAAATCTGACTTCAACTGTGTCGACTTCAAAGGGTTGTAATCAGGCATCTATCTGGAAGGACTTGCTCGGAGAAGAGTTTCTGTTTTTCACTTACAAAACCAGAGACTCAAACCATCTTTGATCAATGCAAGGAGCTGAAGGCAGCTTTTCAATTTGCTAGCCTTATTTTTAAGCCTCTTGTTTCTTTTGAGTTTCAAGAAGCTCTCCAGGATAAAGGCTGTGTACATTTGACATAATTATTTGGTTTATCTTCGAAAGAGGTAAACTTTTAATTGAAATAAAAATGTCTAATGATTGAAATCGCTGTTAATAAAAGATCCCCATCCCTTAAGATGTTTGTTGTCAGTTTAATCTATTGTAAACACCATCATAGCCCAACAGATGGTAGGATCTAGTAGCAGGACTGTCCACTGATGGTCTAGACAGTATAAAAAGTCTGAAGGCAAGAGTAAACAAAACACAGTAGTAAGTTTAAAAATGTCCAGCTCACAATCGCAGTAGTGTTTTAACAGCTGCAGCAGTGATGGTGTCCATATCAAAAATCCTGGCTAACATTTATTGCAGTTGCTCTCCATGCCAAGCACCATGCTTAAACCATACACAGATTATCTCATTTAATCCTCGTGTAAACTCTGTGAAGTAGGTTCTACTTTTACTTGTATTTCATAGCTGCGGAAATTGGGCTTGTAGAGATAGAATAATTTGTGCAAGATCACAGAGCTCATCTTACAGCGTGTGCTTGGGGTAAAGAATGGAAGCTCTGTTTGCTTACCAGCTGGCTCATCTTGGACTTGGTGGTTCAGCTTCCACCCATACAAAAGAGGAGGTCGAGGGAGGGCCAACCTCTTTCCAGAGGAAGACTTTGATTTTTTTTTCCCACTGAGAAAGCAGACTTGGATGGAAGCTGGCACTGAATGTGAGTCTTTCTCCTGACTTACAGGACCACTTGAAGGTCCTACCCTGACAAGGTAGGACAGCAGAGATCAAAAGATGAGACACTTCACCAGCCATCCTAGTATTATGAACATGAGGTGCTCCCTGGAGACAGACCTCACTAAATAACTGGGTGCAGGCAGTAAATAACATACATGCAGTGAGACTTCGATCGCATTTAACAGCATTTACACTATACTTTTCCCAAAAGATAGAAGAAACAGATTTTCCCAGGAAGGGCTTCAAATTTGCCATATGTGAAAAAAGAAAACAAATAAAGCCAATAATAAAAAAAGATACACACTCGGGCAGCGCCTATGGCTCAAAGGAGTAGGGTGCCAGCCCCATATACTGGAGGTAGTGGGTTCAAACCCAGCCCCGGCCAAAAAATTGAAAAAAATAATAATAATAATACACACTCAATAGCATATCTAGTTAGTATATTCAAAAATCTAGTAAGAAATGAAAACTAATTGATGACCCTACCATTTTGGTTTTTTGTGCTTTGTTTTTGTTTTGTTGGGAGGTTTTTTTGTTTGGGGTATGTGTGTAGGACAGGGTCTCGCTCTGCTACTTAGGCTGGAATGCAGTGATGTGATCATAGGTCACTGCAGCCTGGAATGACTTGGTCTCAAGCACTCCTCTATTCCAGCCTCCCAAAGTGCTTGAGATTACAGGAGTGAGTCACAACCCACCAACCCTATCAATTTTGAATAGGTAAACATAAAATTGAAAAACTAAAAATGAGATGAAATTAAATGAGAAATAGAGAAATAATTTAACTCAGTTTTAAAACTGTATTCTAAAAACAAAGAAAAATTAATCCTATCAAGCAGTAAGAGATATTATAAAGTTGCAATAATTAAAATAGTCATGAAACAATGGAAACGTACAGTATGATAGAAGTAGCACTCCAAATCAGATCAGAGGGGAAAATATGGATGATTAAATCAGTCATGTCAGGACCATGTAGGGGAAGAAAACTAAATCTGGGATTCCCTTTCTGACACTAAAATTAACGAAGTCCTCATTTTTTTTATGCCAAAATTAATTCAAGATGGCTCAAATATCTAAACAAGCACAAAACCCCCCATAAAATGTTAGAAGAAAGAATTTTGGCTAAGGATAGTAAATAAATGCTTTCATCTTCAAGACCTCCTGAAACAGATAAGAGCTATCACTCAAAATTTTGGAAGAGGCAGAAAGGTGAGGAGTAACTGATTAAGGAAAAAGGAGGCAGGTGAAGCCTCTAGTAATGGACGTCAAAGAAAAATGCCTTACACTTTCACGTACACAAGAATCATTTGGCAATCTCCAGATTCTGATTCAGTAAATCAGGGTGGGGCCTGGAGTGCTGCATTTCTACCAGGCTCTGCTGGACATGTGGACAGAGCCTGCTACTCTGTGGCCCACACGTGGAGTAGTAAGGCTTTAGAGTGGAGGATGCCAGAGCCACTGGAGACAGAACTGCAGACACAGATACTTCTGGCGATCAGGCTGTATCATCTGGCTGGGTTTGGAGGAGCTGTGTGACCATCAGGAACAGATCTCCAGATCGGGTCCCTGAAGCCACATGACTGCTCTCCCCAGACCCAGCAGAGGAAGGCCAGTTTGCTCCCAGAAAGTCTGAATCACAGAGAACCTGGCCTTTGGGACAATGAGCACACTGATCAAAACAAGGGAGTAAGCAAAAATTTGTGGCTTACTGCTCAGCTCTCAGACTGGTGGCAGAAGGCTTGTCACCTCCAGGTAAGCAAGAGGAGAGCTGTTCTCCAGGGAAATGGGCCACCTCAAGAGAAAGTACTCTGTAAGAAAAACTTAGGTTCACACCTGTAATCCTAGCACTCTGGAAGGCCCAGGCAGGTGCATTGCCTGAGCTCACAGGTTCAAGACCAGCCTGAATCAGAGCGAGACCTTGTCTCTAAAAATAGCTGGGCATTGTGGCAGGCTCAAGTAGTCCCAGATACTCCAGAGGCTAAGGCAAGAGAATCACCTGAACCCAAGAGTTTGAGGTTGCTATGAGCTATGATCCTCACTTGGGCAACAAAGTAAGATTCTGTCTCCAAAAAAAAAAAAAGAAAGAAAGAAAGAAAAGAAAACATTGGTTGATTAGACTATAATTGAAATCATCACCCCAGAAAAAAATCCTAATTCAAGTAAAAAGACAAAAAACATAGGCAAATAGTCTCAAAATACATAAAAAATAGCAAATTAATTTTTACATAGAAAGCCTTTAGGAAACAATAGACATTCCCCCAAAAGGCAAAAACATCAAGTAATTCACAGACAACTAAATACACGTGAATGTAAAATATATGAAAATGTGCTGAACTTTATTTGAAAATAAAAGCAAATAAAATGATTCCTTTTTCCACACAGCAAATTGGCCAACATTGGAAAGTTCAGTTATAGCATCAAAAACATCTCCTTCAGTTAGTGGGAATACAAACAAGTACAGTCACCTAGAACAATGTGACAAGACCTATCAAAATCCAAATTGACATAGAAACGACATACATACAAAAACAGCCATTGTGACATTGCTTTTAACAGTACAGAATTGGAAATGACCTAAAGATGCCCTGATGGAACAATGGTTAAAAAAATTATCATCAATATATTATATGTGTTACATATGCTATACAATAAGTATAATATGTTAAAACTGTACACAACCATTTATAAGATAAAAGTTTAATTTTCACGTTAGGCTTGGTGACTCAGACCTGTAATCCTAGCACTGTGAGAGGCCAGGGCGAGTGGAACACCTGGGCTCAGGAGTTCATGAGACCAACCTGAGCAAGAATGAGACCCCGTCTTTAGGAAAAATAGAAAGCCAGGCATTGTGGCAGACGCCTGTAGTCCCAGCTACTCAGGAGGCTGACACAGGAAGATTGCTTGAGCCTAAGCAGTTGAGGTTGCTGTGAGCTATGACACCAGGGCCCTCTACCCCGAATGATAGAGTGACACTCTATCTCAACAAAATAGTTTAGTTTTCAGTATTTCCATAAAAAGATGTTCAAGATACAGTAAATGAAAAAAAAAGTGCAAAAGAGCATACAAAGTTCATTAAATATAATATACAGAAAGATTATGTCTTGCTATAGACAGAATGTTTGTGTCCCCTCCTCCTCCCACCAAATTCAGATGGAAAAGCCTAAATCCTCAGTGTGACGGTATAAAGTGGGGCCTAGAGAGGTCATTAGGAGAGTGAAGCCATCATTATAAGAAGAGATTCTAGACCCTTTCTCCCCTTCTCCCTCCCTCCCTTTCTCAGCCATGTGAGTGTACAGCAAAAAGACAGCCCTCTGCAAACAAGGAAGAGGGCCTTCACCAGACCTGGATCTGCTGGGGCCCTGATCTTGGACTTCCTTGTTCAAATTGCTTATTAAATAAACATATTTCACATATTTAACACATAGACTGCCACACTGAAAAAAAATTTTTTTCCTCAGGACAACAGTGTTTTATAGGTCAAGCACATTAACTGCCATGTGAGTTATATTTACCTCACACTATTTGTGAGCCTGGGGCCTCATGAAGGCCACATTGTGGCCCCAGGAAAAAAGTTGTATTTTTCTACTGTGGCAGTCAATGTGCAAGAGATATGTGAGTTACATATGCTTCACAAGGTCCCAGGCTCAAAACCAGTGTAAAGTGAACTACAACTCACATAGCAATTAATGTGTTAAACCTTTTTCAACCCATTGTTAGATTTCCCTAACAGGAGAGGGAAGTCTGGGTTTGCATCTGAGAGGGTAATCATCCTCCACATTCACAAATGTCTGATTTGAACCATGTCAAGACCAAACATGATTCACAGAAGTATAAGCACCACCATATCAGGGGCAAGCACTAATACCGTATATACTCGAGTATATACGGTAATCTCAAGAAATGTTTGCCTGATATAACTGAGCTTAACAACCTATTTTATGAGCCAATGTGCTTTCGATTTACTGTCTAAAGTGAAGAAATATTAATGAACAACTACATCTGAATCACTCAAGGTTTCTCAGTTCAAACTCTTACACACAACTTTCAAGAAATACCAAACAAAATTTTACATATAACCACCCATTTTTCATTAAAGTATCACTTCTAGTCTTGTTTTTTATACATCCATTAAGTTTAATCATTGCGAAAAATTGTTTTTCTTTACCTTGTTATCTTACCAAGTCCATAAGTAATGAGTTTTATGCAGCTCTGAAGCTATACATGTCAAAAAGAAAAAAATGACAAATTCCACAATCTAAAATTCATTTTTAAAAAGTTACTTTTAAAAGGCCACCCTACAATGTCTTTATCCTTTGAGGACAGATGCACATTCAAGTCCTCAAGGGTGATATGTCATATAATACCTGCGGTTTACTTTGCATGGTACAGAAAAAAAGAGAAAAATAAGATAAACATCTTAATAATTATTGACCTATGGTAGTGAGAACAAAAGTTCTCGTGGCATTTTTTTAGTATTTTCCATATTTGATCATTTTCATAAAGGTCAAAAAATATGAATACATTCCATCCTACAGGTATAAGAACGTAACTCTTCCCTAAGCAGAAAGGCCTGGGGAGATGATATGAGAACTTGGAGGAAGGGCGAGGTGGCCCATCAGCTGTACTGAAGAACTGACGAAACTATAATCTAGTTCTTGATCTAAAGCCTTCCTCTCTTGACTTCTAACTTCATTGTTACTGCTGAATCTTGGTTATTACTTGCTTCCTTGTTGAATGGAAATGTTTCTACCATCAGAATAGCTTAATCATAAGGTAACCGTTCTGATAATAAATTAGGAGGAAACCCCACACAAGAAGAGACATCCTTCATTCATGACTTCTTGCACAAGTTAATAACATTTAATATACTTATCATTAACTTATACTTATTGTAAAAGAACATAACAAAATAGTCTCCATTCCTGTTAGCTAATAACCCTAAGGCAAAATAGACAGCTTCCTCTATTGAGAAAAAGCCAACACCCACTGGGGTTTAATGGTGACTTGTCATGAGATTTTAAGCCAGGGTTCTATGCTCACTTTTGTGCATACTCAGCAGAGCATCCGTATCTATGCTCAGACTCTCACGCCTTCTCTCTCCCTGCCCTCCACAAATCTGAACACCAGGCCTCAGCACCAAAAATACTGTGTTTAGCTTTACCTGCCAAGATAAATGTAATCTGCTGTCAATACCCAACATGTATCGACATGTGCTATTTACTTTAGCAGCATCCTTACTTTTTAGGTTGGCTTTTTAAATGGGGTAGCAAGAAGTTTCTAGCAGCTAAGTGCATCCCAATTAGCAAAGCTTTAGAGAATTTGAAAGTACTGAAATTCCTTAGATTTGACCCTTGATTAAAGGATTAGACATTAGCTGGAAAATGGAATTGGAGTTTGATGGAAAGAAAGGCTAACCAGGTTTGGTTCTGCTTTTAATGCAACATTTTTGTCTCATCTTCAACTCTGAAAAGGGGGTAAGCGCATGTCAATCAACTCTTGTTTTAAAATCGTGGAACTCAATAACTCAAATGTATTTCCTTTTGTTAAAATAGGAAAAATAGTTGAAAGCCATGAAGTTATCTTTGAAAACAGAAAGAAAATTCATCCCATGTTATTTATTACATATTTTTTAAACACTAAGGAATTCAAATTAGCAAAAGTTTAGATGAAAGCTCTTATTAACTATCCTTCTAAGGCAATTTGCTCCAAACTCACTATCGCCCTGGGAAATATGTGCAGTAATACAACAGCTGGTAATCAGGGCTCAGGGCCAAAGGTAGGAAGATTTTCCCTTCCCCATCAGGGGATTCCTTTTAGGCAGGAGACTTTGGATTTGAAGACAGTGGTTCTGAGTAAGAGGGGAAGTAAAATGATATGGCTGCACCAAGTTAGGCAAATAGGATCAGTAGTCAAAGGAGTGACAAGTCTCAGTCCTAAATTGTTAACTAGTTGCTCTCTACCCAGCTTGACACTGTGCAGGTGTGGACCCTCTGGGGAGGGAGGGGGACACAGCACAGATACTGAAGCCTGCTTGCCTTCTTAGAGACCCATAACCAAGCCTGCCTCAGAGGAGCTGGACTCTCCTAGCACTTCCCTCGTTAAACTCTAGGATATAGTTCACTGGCATGTTTATTTCAGGAGCCTAGTTCTTTCAAATAAACCATACCAAACACTAGCAAAAGTAAGCTTCACACATTGTAAAACTCAACAAAATCATGAACATAAAACACACACACACACACAAAACCACTTGACTGCCCGAACCCGCCTTAGCAATGCCGTCTGGTTAACATCTACCACCTGCATATCTATTTCTGTTCTCTCCCCAGTCCCTTTACGATTCTGCACGCGGCCATTTCAGAGTGGGAGCTTAACAAACCAGACTTCTCACACCCTGGGCGAAAGCAGAAGGGACCACAAAGAAGCTCATGGTCTCAGTAACACAGGCAGGCTGAGGAGGAGCCGGCACACTGAGAACTGGCCCTGGGTATCTGCAGAACAAGTTCTGCCCTCGGGAGCTCCAACCCACACTTAACTGGAAGCCCTTTGATCACTTTTTTTAAAAGCCATAGAATGTGGTACACAGACTATGGGGGCAGACAACATGCCTCCAACACCCTGGAAGGTTCTTCCCACAAACACCCTAAGCCACTCTTAGAGAGCCAGAGTAAAAATGCCCCTGGGTGGTGAAGAAAACGGGTTGAATAAGGTGAGCAATTAGGGAGGGTGATTAACTCTTTGGGTTTTCCCCAGACTGAGACATTCCCTGGGTCAGTCTCGGATAATCCAGGATGAGATGGTCTCTCAGCCATGGCCCTGCCTGGGCTTCCACAGTAGCCAGGCTCTGTGGACTAAGCGGACGGCAGATAGCAGTCGCTTTATCCCTCTGGGCTCAGCATCTTGACATGTATTTTTATAAAATGGAAGAGGGAGCAGTGTCTTTATCTTTGCCAGTATTTCTCCAAGTGTGATCTTCAGATCATCTCTGCCCTAAAACAGTGTCTGGCAGTGGTATTCCAAGCCAAGGGCAACAGGGAGGCAGGAGCCATGTATGCTTGGGAGAAGGGGGGGGGGGGAGTATTTTACCACTTCTATCAATTCTTTGTTTAGAATTGGCTTCACGGGGTACTAATAAAAAGTAGACCAGTTTTCAGTTCATTGTATTGTCTTTTAAAAATTCTCTACAGATAATACACCCCCCATAGTTCACGCACCCAGGGCAGACCCTAACCCCCAACTCCCACCTCACTATGGTACACCCCTGGTGTCTGACTCATGAAAGACTTATATTTTTGAATGAATAAGTTTCAATTTCCTTTTTAAGTAGAAAGTCTACAGCTCTACTAAACTATGACTAAATTAAAATGGAGGCTGTTTTTGGTAATTTGTTGTCCAATAGCATTGTGGTTTCATCTTTGCCTTCCTTCCTCATTTAAAAGGCAAACCCACCACAGATGTTATATTTGCTCACCCTACGATGCCTCTCTCAAAGCCCTAAAAAAAATCATCAGCTTTGCTAAATTATTTAAATGCTAACTACTTACAAATTATATTTAAACTATGCAGAGCTGGAAACATGCCTCTAGTTGAAAGCAGGTGCTAATTCCTTCTCAACCAATGTGCTAGGCGGCCACACTCATGCCAGTGGGAGTTCGAATATGGGACTGCGGATTTATTTCTCCAAAAGGAAAAAAAAATACATAAATATATTATTTTAGCTAATTTTGAATGTTTTCCTTAATATGATCTTAATGACACTATTATAGCATGAATTTCTGTTTTTCTAAGGATCAAATTAAGATAATCCCCTACGCTTAAAATTCTAAAAGAAATCCATAAATTTCAGGCTCCAAGCTTTCCTATCTCAGTAGTGGACAAGGCCCAGACTTCACTGAGCTACTGAAGTTGTTTTCTGCCAGCCACCACTGGAAGAACCAGAATCTTCCTGGGAGGAAAAAGAAAAGACAGAGAATAGGAAAACTAGTAAGGAATGTAATACTCAAACAACTGCACGGGCAACCCTAATCAGTGACAAAAAGAGTCTATCATACAGAAAGGGGCCCTCATACCATGTAAATGTCCATGATATCAGGTTAAAGCCAGTAAAGGGTTTCAAATGCCAGTGTAGAGTTTTGACATCAAAGTAAGGCCTATAAAGTCTCATTCCTAGAAATAAGAGTTTCTACAAACAGAAGGTGACGGTGAGTGTACACGTGCGTGCACCTGAAGACCAAGTGATCTCTACTTCACTGAGCTAGGCGTGCCCCAAATACAATATAGGTGTTATCTCATTTAATCCTCACAACAACTAGTAAGTCCCCGATGGAACGTGAGTTTAAGAGCTTGAGTGATGTGGAACGAGACCAGTAACTAGCAATTGACAGGTCCAGAATGCAGCCTAGGTCTTAAATCAACGCAAACACCAAAGCTGATGTCTGCCATTACCAGTGGTTTAAGACCCAACCAATCTTCCCTTGAGACTATGTGCAATAAAAAAAGACCATCAGGGCCAGACAGGGGTGGGAGGTACATGGGGATTATTTGCATAAGGCCCGCTCCTTCACTGAAACACAGCTGCCCTAGACAACTCGAGTTGGAAGGAGACCATCTTTCCTAGGCTTTCTCCACAGGCACAGAAGCCACAGCAGTGGCGGAGCCCTCAGCGGCACACAGCAGCCCATCACTTGTTTAACACCCCACCTTTAGAAATGGTTTCCTGCCACCAAATACAATCAGGTCCCCAGCATCAACCCACATCGCTGAAGAGTTGAGAAGAAAAGACTTGGAAGCATTTTCCTCCCAAAGGAGGTCAGTGCTGCAAAATTGGGGATTTGACGCTTGTCTGAAACTCTAAATATTTACTCTTCAGAAGAACAAATAAATCTTCCAATTCCACACTCAAATATATAAACAGTCCCTACTGCTTCCACAAGCCACACCCCCACTCCTCCACATCCCTCCAGCACAGTTCGTCACATTACTGAATGTTATTTCTGAAGTAGGTACTAAATACTATACTCTGGTGAAAATTACTTTCTACACATGTGTTTTTAAGAATCAGTTTTTATTGAATCCCCTTTAAATGCATTTTCACAAAATCCTCCACTATTGCAAAGAAGACATATTTTCTATCCAACTGAAGACACCAAAGTTCAGAGAGTAGGTTGTCTACTACTGCATAGCTGATAAAAAACAGCATTTGGATTGAAACCTAGGTTCCACAATCTTTCTCATATCCCATCCATTGTCCTTTTAATTCTAATTAGGAATATACATTTCTAACTAACTGCAATAAATGTGCAAAGCAGGAACATACTTTAAACACACCGTCACCGTGAAGCCTGCCGATGCACTCAAAGACATACCCACACCCACTGCCACACAGAGCTCTGTTAGTCTCTCCATAATGTGTAAATGACTGATTGCTTCTTTCTCAATTTTCCTTCACTCAAGCTATTGTGTCCAGAACTACCACTCTAAATAAACCACCAAGTCTTTATTCTGCTTTGAAATGGTGATCTATTAAAACAAGATCTACAAAGCCACTTAGACCAGCTGGCAGCGTTTACTCTGACAGTTGCCAAATTGTGGCCCTGGACAAGATTTTGGATGGTTTTCTTAATCTAATCCTCCCCTCCACTCCTCACTCAAGCTGTGTTTCTCTTCTCTCAAGACCTCCCTGCATCTTTAAAGGATCTGTACCAAGGACAACAGGGAAGCAGAGAGGGAGGTATAGAGGAAAAGAAAGGAAGAAAGAAAATATGATCTTAATCACAGCTTCAGGACAGCAGCAATAGCTTTGTCACCTGAAAACCTCAAAGATAAGATGTGACATTTATGTAGACAATGGCAAGTCACAAACAAATGTTATTCCTAGATCACTGTGGGAAAAAGGTTACCTAGTAAAGGAATGTACCTTTCCTGCTAAAAACCATTTGTGTATCTCCAATCCCACCTGCCACATCGTCCTAGTCTGAGTTAATAAAAGCAAAAGTAGGAAAAGCTAGCAGCAGTGGCCCAAGAGAAGTCCATTTTTGAAGGTCAGTAGCCAGGAACAGAAAGCTCTCTTTTACAAAATACCTCAATTATTCTCACGGGTAAGTTATAGAAGGTAGCATTTTATATAATGACAAAACATCAGAATAAACTTCAAAAATGAATGTTCCTACCAGTGCTTACAACCTGGTTGTCTTTATAATATACAGTGTTTGAGAAATATCAGCTTCAAGTATTCAAATGTTTAAATAATTTGCTCATAAAATCCATGTAAAATTAAATGGGAAGAGGACCAAGTCTGATCTTTACTTACGCAGGATATAGCTGTGGCCTAGGCTATTTCTCTTATAAGAATTTTATCCCATTATCCTGGTTTGCTTTAAATGGATTGTGTACTCACCAGGATGCCCTGTCTTTAATCCTAGGGATCCACTGAAACTATGCAAAGTGCTTTTCTAAAGACATTTTGTTCTCTTTTTCTATACATGTCAATTTACTATTATTAAATTGTCATATTAACAAATGGACTTGAAGTAAGTTGTTTGGTTCAAATGCCTCCTAAAAAAAAAAAAAACAGGATACTTAAGAGCTTTCTGGATTTTAAACCTTCACCTCCCACACACCCATCCCAGAAGATTCTGGAAAGAAGAGGAGACTCTCCTAGATCTGAGAATTAGGCATTTAACAACAACAAAAGAAAAGCAGTATTTGATGCAACTGAGATTGAGGGGACAAGATGTTTGTTCCTAACTAGAAAAATGTCAAGCCTAGAAAATGAAGCCAGTTATTTCTAGTAAGTGACATTTTTTAAGTCAGTAAACCAACAACAGCATTTATTTTCGATTGTGGTAAATACACCTGGCATAAAACTTAGCATGGTAACCACTTTTCAAGTGTACAATTCTATGGCATTAAGTGCATTCACAAGGTTGTGCATCTCCACCATCCAGGACTCTTTCACCTTGCAAAGCTCAAATACTGACTCGCGGCCCCCGGCAATCATCTTTTACTACCTGTCTGTCTCTATAAATCTGACTGCTCCAGGTACCACGTGTAAGTGGTACCATACATTAACTTGTCCTTTGGTGACTGGCTTATTTCACTAAGCATAACGTCTTAAAGCCTCATCCATGTTGTTGCAAAATTTCTTCCCTTTTTAATGATAATATTCTATTGCATTCTGAATGTTGTGTCCCCTCCCCCCAAACTTTATATTTGGACAACTAATTACCAGAGAGATGGTGGTAGGAAGTAGGGACGAGATTAGGTCAGGAGGGCTAGGATTAGTGCCCTTATGGGCCCCAAGAGCTACCTTGCCCCTCATGATATGAGGACACAATGAGAAGGTGCCATCTGTGCCCCAGAGAGTGATCACCAGACAGCAAATCTGCTCGCACTTTGATCTTGGACTTCTCAGCCTCTAGGACTGTAAGCAACACATGTCTGCTATTTGTGAATTTTCAGTGTGTGGTATTTTATTACAGCAACCTGAACAGACTGAGACATGTGTATACACCATATTGCTTCTACCTTTTGGTTAATGTGAATAATGCTGCTATGAACACAAGTATACAAATACTTTAAGACTCTGACTTCAATTCTTCTGGGTGTATATCCAGAGGCAGAATTGCTGTGTCTTATGGTAATAATACGTGTAGACATAATAAAGTTCGTGTGTAATTTAACAGTAAATTGCACATGAACTTTATGGACACCTGTATTTTCAGTTTTCCTGAGGAACCGCTACACTGTTTTCCACAGCAGCTTCACCATTTTACAGTCCCACCAACAGTGTAAAGGGACCCAATTTGTCATCATTCTAGCCATACTAGGAAGCAGCCATCCTAATAGGATAAGGTGGTATCTCACTGCTGGTGCTGATAGTGGCTATTTTGTTTTTGTTTTTTGTTTTTTAAGGGACAGGGTCTCTTGCTCTGTCACCCAGGGTTGGAGTGCACCAGTGCAATCATAGCTCACTACAGCCTTGAACTCCTGCCTCAAGGAATCCTCCTGCCTCGGCCTCTAGAGTTACTGGGACTACAGGTATGCACCACCACACCCAGCTAATTTTTTAATTTTTTTTTTTTTTATTGTTAAATCATAGCTGTGTACATTAGTGCAATCACCTGTACCCATTCTAAGATGCACCAAAAGACAGGATCTTGCTATGTTGCCCAAGCTGGTCACAAACTCTGGGCCTCAAGCAATCCTCCCACCATGGCTTCCCAAAGTGCTGGGATTACAGGTGTGAGCCACGACATCTGGTTTATATTTCCCCAATGATTAGTCTAGTAAGTCATTTTTAACCAAATTTCAAAAAAATAATTTGAAAGAATGTATGCTCCATCCCTGAGTTTTCCTTCATAAAAACCCATTGATTCTCCATGCCTATCTTCCTCCCAGCCCCTTTTCTGCCTCACTTTCTGTAATAAAGCTTGGATATAATTTATATCATCCTTTTGAATGCATCCTTTCTACTATGTAAAATCTGAAGAGCTTTCTTCCTGATAATGGTTACAGCTTATGAGGGAAAAGTGAGAGACAAAGATAAAAAAAAAAAAAAAAAGAGTATGAATATGTGACCAGAGAAAAAGACCAAGATAAGATCATTCTGCCCTTAAAATAAAAATAAACAAACAAAAAAAAAAAATGAAGGTCACCACCTTCCCACAAGAAAAAGATAAAATTGCATTTCCTCATTCCTATAGGAAAATTTACATGAATTCACACAAAGTGAAATGCCAACGATTAATATTTGAAATAAGTCTATCATGAGGAATGTAAAAACACGCATTACAATAGTTAACATTTCTTTCAAAGTAAAAATTTTTGGTGGTTTGTATCTGTCAAAAGCACTAAAATATTTCTCCTTTGGGCTTAGAAATGCCACTTCTAGGATGATTTATACTTGGGAAATTATCAAGAATTAAAATATTTATATATATATATACTGGAAATAGCCCTAATGTCCACAAAAATATCAGGAACAGGTAAGTAAATTATGGTATATCTACAGTGTAGAATAAGGTACAATCATTGAAAATACTTCTTAGTAAGTTTAATTGCATGGAAATGTTCAGATAATATCATTAAATGGCAGAAGAATTTATATAAAACAACATAAATAGTATGATATTAACTTTTTTTCTTTTTTGAGACAGAGCCATGGCATCATCCTAGCTCACAGCAACTTTGGGCTCAAGAGATCCTCTTTCCTCTACCTTTCAAAAAGCTGGGACTGCAGGTACCCACCACAACACCTGGCTAGTGTCTTTGTGGTGGTAGTAGTGGTGGTTGTTTTGTTTTGTTTTCCTTATTTTTAGTAAACATAGGGTCTCATTATCACTTAGGCTAGTCTCGAACTCATGAGCTCAAGCAATCCAACCACCTTGGCCTCCAGAGTGCTAGGATTACAGGCAGGAGCTGCCACACCTGGCCATGATATTTACTTTATAACAGAAGATCACCAAAATTATCAGATGAAGACACTAAATTCCAAATGCCTATATTGCTATTATGTCATGTAAAGTTAAGGGCATTTCGTAAATTCTCAATCCTTAGTTTTAACTGTTAAATTGGGTAAAAAATTAGTATCTACCTCCCAGGACCTAATGAGGAATTAAATAAACTATGTAAAGGAATAAGGTTATTAGAAAATAAATATTAGTTAGTGCTATTATTTTCAAAATTTAAAAAATTATTAATTAAAAATGATTGTCATTCACAACAGTCAAATATCAAACAAAATAGATAGAAAACACTAAGTGGAAGCTTCAGACCACGTGCCCCAGGCACATAAGCATTCATAGCATCACTAATGAGATTCCCCAAAAAGACGCTGCAAGAATCACTCTTTTGTGTGCCATAGCATAGGTGTTTGCAGCAGTCAATTAGAGATTATGGTGACACACACAAAGAAGGAGACAAAGAAATCACTTAAAAAGGATGCAGAGGAGAAAGCAAAGAATAAAATCTTCACAATAAAGAGTCTCAGGGCATCACTAATACAGAAGGATCTCTGTACTACAAGAGGCAATCTTATTTACTTTTTTAAAAAGAGAAAGAAAGAAAAAATGGTTTGTAAAATACATAAAGCAACATAGCTAGTCACTAGCAAACAAAATCTGGAACCCCAATATCTCTACTCAAAAATGTTTAAGAAATTAACTGATGAAAAAAAGATGGGGGGGGGGAACCAATAAAACGTTGAGAGACCGGACTTCGTAAGACATAAATAGGAAATCTGGTTTCATCTGGTGATATAGGAAAAAATCTAAGTACATGCAGCAAACATTTGAAACCTTCAGTATGTAACAGGGACTGAGATTCTAGTGCTCATCAACAAGGTTTAATCACATGAGTAAACTACACAAGGAAGGCTGGGTGTGGTGGCTCAACACCAGTAATCTTACTATTTTGGGAGGCTGAGGTGGGAGGACTGCTTGGGGCCAGAAGATAAGATCAGCCTGAGCAATATAGTGAAAACTCATCTCTACAAAGAAACACTTTTTTTCAATTAGCTGGGTGTGGTGTTGCACACCTGTAGCCACTGCTACTTGGGAGGCTGAGGGAGGATCGCTCAAACCCAGGAGCTGGAGATTGAAGTGAGCTATGATGACACCACTGCACTCTAATCCAGGTAACAAAGCAAAACCCTGTCTCAAAAATAACTAACATACTTATAACATAACATAACATCACCTCACATCACATCATAACATAACATACAGGAGGAAAGCCTGAGGAAGGTGCAGTGCTGTCTCACATAGCCTTGGGACTGGTATAATGACTGAAGAAATTCAGCTGAAACTCCATTTTCCCTCCCCTGCCACCTCCTCCCCATCACAGAAGACCAGCCATTTCTGAAATAACTTACAAACTAGGAATCCAGGAGAAAACTATCCACCCCAGTCCCTAGAGAATTCAGTAATTTCCAATAGAAAAGTCGTAAGTGAACTCAGGGTATTACTTTCATAATCCTTCATGACATTAAATCTCTATAATTTAAAAAAAATCTCCTCTACCTTCCCTGCCTCCTAAGTTATACCGCCCGTTAAGAGTAACATTATGCCTTTTCCTCACAAATCAGCCTATTACAAATAACCTAACTCCCGCACTCTGTAAATGCAGTCCTTTTATTTTGCTAGATGAGAAAGTTGCACTAAAGTTCTGCAAATAATCATCCCTTTGATTTTAGGTTGCTTTCCAATGAAACATCCACTGTAGTTCAATTTTCCAATCCCAGTCAGAAACCGTAGGAAGCAACCTGTTGTACTGGAACCCAACTCTTACCTTGAACGCTAGTCTTCAGCAAAGCCGGTATCCATAGTTTTAATCTGCATCAATCACATCATCATTTAACAAGCTAAATAAGGCACATTTATAGAGTTTGATGTCCAACACTGACTGGATGAGAAAAACCATGTCTATATGCAAGTTGTTAAAAAAAAAAACTCTTTTAAAATATATCTGAGGTTATCAATCTCTTCATTATAAGGTACATTAAGGGAACATCTAGGAACAAATTCTTTAAGTAATGGACCTCCCCTTTTCCCTGGTTTCATTCACTCTTTCTTTCCACCTAACCACTACGAACACATTCTCATTCTCTGCACCCCTCATCCTTCCTCCCCTTCTTTTGTGACACGTTGTTCCTTCAAGGTTTGGGGGCAGCAAATCATGGGCGAAATGAGCCAAGCCACAGTGTTTGGTGCCAGCCTTCTGAAGGATGACACTCCTCATTGACCTTGGCATTTTAAAATCTACCAGGTCTACTCTGGGTTTCACCTCTAAGGGGTCTTCAAAAAGGGAGCAATTGCTTTCTCAACAGAATCTTCTTTCTTGGTTATTCTGAAATATTATAACATTTTGGAGCACAAATGGGAACAACCCAATTGGTTCTCTCGACTCAAAATACAACTGAAAAATACAATAAACAAAACCATTGGCTAGAATACTTTTATGGGGAAAAAAAATCTCTTTATTCTTACAAGATTTAGTTCTGCCTGCCATAACAATTACTTTTGGCCTGCTTCAAAGTTTCATGAGATAATAATTAGTAAGCTTCAAATACAGAAGACCCAGGCTCAGTGTCATAGCTCAGTGGTTAGGCCGCTGGCCACATACACTGGGAATGGCGGGTTCAAACCCGGCCCAGGCCAGCTAAACTACAATGAAAACTACAACAAAAAATAGCCAAGTAGTTCCAGCTACTTGGGAGGCTGAGGCAAGAAAATCACTTAAGCCCAAGAGTTTGAGGTTGCTGTGAGCTGTGACACTTCAGCACTTACCGAGGGCCACAGAGTGAGACTCTGCCTCAAAAAAAAAAGCCACGTACAGAAGACCCACAGGCATCAGAGAATTAGGGTGAAAGCAACCTTAGATTGCACAAGCCATTCACCTCTCTGTATAAACAAGTAAGTAAGCAGAAATAAATCAGGAGGCTGCCCCAGTGAGAGGTAAGTTTTTTTTTTTTTTTTTTTTTTTAATAGAGACAGAGTCTCACTTTATGGCCCTTTGGTAGAGTGTCATGGCATCACACAGCTCACAGCAACCTCCAGCTCCTGGGCTTAAGCGATTCTCTTGCCTCAACCTCCCGAGTAGCTGGGACTACAGGCGCC
>CAUYPK010149664.1:0-68789 GCA_963574355.1 Loris lydekkerianus | reverse complement strand
CCCCCGGTGCCACCCCGCAAGATGAATCTGTTCAAACAAAAAAATTTTTTTTTTTTTTTTTTTTTTTTTTTTTGACACAGAGTCTCGTTGTGTGGCCCTCACAGCTCACAGCAACCTCAAACTCTTGGGCTTTAACGATTCTCTTGCCTCAGCCTCCCAAGCAGCAGCATTTACTTTTTATACCTACTTGATCACTCCAGAACTTGGAAATTACTTGCAACTATTCTTACTTTTATACTAATACAGTGATTTGCATAAGTTCAGTAACAGTCTGCTCTATTTATAACAGGATACAATTGGAAATATTGGTTTCTGCTTCCTATCCTTTAAAGTCCTTTAAAGTCTTTTAAAAATCTAATCTGAGATTTTTTTTTTTAAGAGGCAGAATCTCACTTTGTCGCCCTCAGTAGAGTGCCGTAGTGTCACAGCTCAGAGCAACCTCCAGGTTTTGGGCTTAAGCAATTCTCTTGCCTCAGCCTCCCGAGTAGCTGGGACTACAGGTGCCTGCCACAATGCCTGGTTAGTTTTTCGAAGTGCACCACTCCCACCCCACCCCCAGTTTGGCTAGGGCTGAGTTCAAACCTGCCACCCTTGGTATATGGGGCCAGCGCCCTACTCATTGAGCCATAGGAGCCTTCCTGAGATTCTTTATAAAAAGTTCCAACAACATGCCTATAATCCTAGCACTTTGGCAGGCTAAGGCAGCAGAACTGCTTGAGGCCAGGAGTTCCAGACCAGTCTGGGAAACACAGTGGGTACTCATCTCTGTGAAAAATTGAGAGCTATGATCATACCACTGCACTTTAGCCTGGATGACAGAGCAAGACCCCTCTTTAAAAAAAGTTACAGCAAAGCAAACTTTGTGGTCAGTCACTAATCTTGCTATTCTTGTGTAAATCATCAGTACGCATTCCATGAGGCTAAACTCAACCTGCAAACAAATTGGTCTTACTTTGATTATCTTTAGTGGAGAGATGATGGTGACCAGAGAGAAAACTTCTGTTTCATAAAGAAAACAACAGCACATGTATTAAATTGTAGCTCCACCGTTTTCCAGTTTTTATTATCTATTTGTAGACAATACTGGATCCTGAATTGTCTTAGTTTCCTTCAGTATTTGGTTGTATTTTTCCAAATAAGAACAAGAACTGCTCCTTTTCTGAAGCACTCACTATTCCAGTTGCCCAACTGGAGCTGGGCAACTCCATGTAAATTACTAAGGGCCAGCCTCTTGCCTGATCTGCAGGCCACAGAGGGAGTCCACCCAGACACCCAATGTCATAGCCAGAAACATTTGTAATGCAAACCAGGATGAGAAGTTGACAACTTCATGTGGGGGACAGCTTTTCCCACTATCAGAGTAAGACTTCCTATCATAATGAGACCCTTACCTCTCTTAATTTCTTTTTTCTCTTGGCAAGATAATGCTGTGGTCAGAATTCCATAATCAGCATAAGCAGTAGCTTCTTTGGAAAACTAATAAATGTTGGATCTATCATGCCAAATCCAATGCTAGATAATGAAGTGTTGCCTACTAGCTAGACAGAAAGAAATCTGGGCAGCTGCTAACACTTCTTGTTGCACGTGGATAAGCAGAACTAGCCGGCTGCCTGCCAAGAGGCAGATTCCCTGTCCAGCTCATTCTGTAATGATTTTAGTTGGTTTGATTCGTGGGGACCCAATCTTGGTATCTCCTCCTCATAGTCGTTAGTCATAATAGTGGTCTCCCTGGTGCAGTGTACCCTCTCAAAGGATTAAACGTCTACACGAAGTCCTCTGCTGAATGGTAATGGTCTCTCTCCGGCTGGAACAGGGCAACTCCAAGAAATGCATCATAACGTGCACACAGAAACCCATGACTTAGAGAGGCTGAAACCCAAAATGATGGTGACTGAGAGTAGTGCCGGTGCCCTAAGTTTGGGGGGGAAGAATCGGCAAATAAAAACAATTAAATAATATTTGGGAGGTCATTGGTTTGGACTGACCTCCTGAACTAGGCTCAACGGACCAAACCAATACAGTTACTCATGCTGCATTTCCATACCACCAAGCCAGAATTAGAGGTTTATCTGACTTTAAGAAATCAGGAGGCTCAGGGTTAGTAGCTCAGCGGCTAGGGAGCCAGCCACATACACCAGAGCTGGCAGCTTCAATCCCGGCCCGGGGCCTGCCAAACAACGACAACTACAACCAAAAAGCCACGCATTGTGGCGGGCGCCTGTAGTGCCAGCTATTCAGGAGGCTGAGGCAAGAGAATCGCTTAAGCCCAGGAGTTGGAAGTTGCTGTAAGCTGTGACGCCACAGCACTCTACCCAGGGTGATAGTTTGAGGTTCTGTCTCAAAAAATAGAAAGAAAGAAAGAAAGAAATCAAGAGATAATAGCTAAATCCCCTAACATGACAGTTTCAGCCAACATGATAAGAAAGTCCCCTGTGCTTTAACCCTTACAAGAAATGTAACTTTGAAACAACCAAATTCTTTCTGTTTCTGTTCTGTTCAGCTCTTTTCTATCTAGAAAACCAACCTCCTCTGCTTGGCTCATCAGAACACTCTGTTTTTATAGATTCTATAATCACAGGTAAAAACCAATTCAGATCTTTAAATCTGTTGTAACTTTGTCTTTTGACAAACAATACCCTTTCAAACCTCAGATCCCATTCATTCCCAAGTCTATTTTACTTTCTAAATATCCCAATAGTCCAAGCTACTGTCATCTGCCTGGAAATAGACCTCAGCCTGCAATTCCATTCTCGCCTCTGCAAGGCATTCTTCCACTGAATCCAGGGGAGTAATCTTGTCATCTTTTCAAAGCACAAATCTGATCTCTCTCAGTCAATCTTTCACAAATAAGCACGTACACCATTTAAAACACTTAATCGCTTTTTCCCCTAGTCAGAGGCTCTCAAACTCAAGGCCCACCCCCCAAAGTGCCTCAGGTTGCTTCCCAGCTGTTCTCCCTCTCCCCAGGGCCCATCTCACACTGTGCCAAGTTCACTCTGACATATCCTCAGGTCTCAACTCTGATCTTCCACAGTATTTACAATCTGTAATTATGGGGGGGGGGGCTACTTTGGTTTCTGCCTTTCTCCATCGGAGTTCTAGCAGAGAATGAAGCCTAAGAACCTGAGGCAGCCACAGGATTTACGAAATTAACTTCTCTTTCATGCACCTGGAATGACAATAAGCTATTTACGCTCCATGGAAGATGATATGAGGACATGGCCACAGTTCTGTGTTCTGTGGTTCAGATGAGGAGCCCAAGCTAGGGAAAGATTTGTCCCTTATATTAATACTATTTGACATGCAGTAGTTGCTCAAATGTTGTTGAGTGAAGATGAAAGGAAGCCACCCATTGCTTCCTTTCACTGCATTAGGAATCCTAAGGTTTAAAACTCAGGCTAGCTCGGCACCTGTGGCTGAAGCTGCTAAGGTGCCAGCCACGTACATCTGAGCTGGTGTGTTCAAATCCACCCCGGGCCCGCCAAACAATAATGACGGCTGCCACCAAAAAATAGCCGGGCCTGTGGTGGGCACCTGTAGTCCCAGCTACTTGGGAGGCGGAGGCAGGAGAATCACTTGAGCCCAGGAGTTGGAGGTTGCTGTGAGCTGTGATGCCATGGCATTCTACCCACGGTGACAGTTTGAGGCTCTGTCTCAAAAAACAAAACAAAACAAAAAAACCTCAGGCCAGCAAGCCTCAGTGTAAGCCCCATTGCCTCACTTGCATGAGACCATTTAAACCACTGGTATTACACTGACTGCCACACACAGTGGGAAGGACAATGAGGTCCCACACCAAGCACACACTCTGGACCAGTTAGCCTGGGGCCAATAACCTGAGCAAGTCATTTAACCTCTGAATCTGTTTTCTAACAGTAAAGGCAGATAAATACCACCATTTTAGCCACAGCTCTTTGGCAATAAGGAATGGAAAGCCAGTTCACATCAAAAGGAAGGTATAAGATAAATGAAAATGTAAGGAATCTCCAGGAATGCAAGGAAAGCCCCACCCAGAAGTCAAGAGGGGTGATAAGGAAGAAAGTAGCCCTAAAAAACAGCAGTCCCCACCCCTCCCAGCTTTGCTGCTTCTCTGCATCAGGCTCCACTTTCAATTAAAGTTTACTCTCTTTGGGAGCTTGTCCACTCCTACAACTTTAGGAAAAAGTTTTCAGTTATCAATAATTGTGCCTCGGATAAACTTTATTGGCTACAAAACTGTCACTATGCAAAGCTTGCTCTTAGGACTTTAAATACAATCAACACGCCACTATGGACTGACTGACACCTCTCGTCCAGGCCATTGTCAACTCAGTATTTCCACCTGGATACTTAAAAGGCACTTCCAGGTGAACATGACCAAGCCAAACTCTGCTCCCTGACAGCCTTCACCATCTGAATTGATGGAAACTGCACCCTTATAGTTAGCTGCTCAGGCCAGAAACCTTGGAGTCATCCTTGATTCTTCTTTTTCTCCCATAACCCACATCTGATCTGCTAGGGAGTTGTGTTGGCTCTCATTTCAAAATTACAGCTGTGCTGTCTCACCTGTGTCACTGCACCAGCTTCCAGCAGGCTCTGCTTCTGCCCTGGCTCCCTTTGTTCCCAACACAATAGCGTGACCATCAGAAAACCCAAGTCAGACCACTTCTCTGTTCTGCTCAAAATTCTGCAGCAGCTGCCTATTTCTCTTGTGACAAAAGCCAAAGACCTTGCAATAACTCTAAGGTGGGTTGCTCTTGTTCACTCTGTTCCAGCACACCAGCCTCCTTGCAGTTCCTTAAACACACCTCCCTGAACCCCTGCCTAGAATGCCCTGCGCCCCAGTCCTCTGCTCAGCCAACTCCCTCACCCCCAAGACTTTACACAAACTTCACCTCTCCGTGAGGCCACCCAGCTCATCCTATTCAACTCTGCAACCTGACCCTTGACCCCTGGAACTCCCGACACAAGATCCTGCTGCCCTTCTCATGTACTTTATATATAATCCACTAGTGGGTAAAGTTTATTGTCTACCATCCATTTTCCCCCACCTAGAAATGTAAGCTCCATGAGGAAACCTACAACCCACGTGACAGAAACACTGCCTGGCACAAGGCAGGGGCCTGATCAACACTGGCTAATAAATGCATGATCATGCTTCTTTTGAGTTACTGCTCCTTCCTGATTTGGGAGCACGTCATGGCTGCCTGGCTCTAATTCTGTAATGTTCTTTAGCTCAAATGCCCACCAATGATTAGAATGCCTGAGTCCTAGTTCCCAAGGTGGAATCAATGGGCCCAACTCATCCTTCCAAAACAGACTATACTCACAGGGCAACGGCCAGTGGCCCATGGCCAAGCCCTGTGGTGCATAAAGTCCTCTAGGCAAAACTGAGACAGAGCAAAGCCAACTGGAGGTACCCCACATGGGAGCGAGTGCTCCTCAGAGCACCAGCACACAGCTGGTACAGCAGAGGCCACACTGAGCATCAGTGAAAGCCAAGATGGGGTCAAGGGCAAGGTGGATCAAACTAGATGTTCAACCCCCAACTCTGACCTTCTGAGAGGAGTAGGACTGCTGACAGGATTATATGAACTTCAATGTCTGGCCCCCCTAGAAGTTAGTCCTTACAAATTACCCAGGTAACTTAACAATCCTTCCATCTCACCCTATTCCCAACAGATTTGCTGACATATGTAACTGGCAGAGATATGTAATGTTTTGTTTTTTTTAAGTCCATTAACTCTGCAGGCCAGCAGGCATTCTTTAGAATTCCTCACTGCTCCCCATTCACTGCTATGGATTTTATAATCACCTGATAGTCAGAGTGATTACACTTGCAGGATAGTCCTAGCTCAGGGTCTCTCACAAAGCTGTAGTCACCCAAGGACTCAATGGGGCTGGAGGATCTGCTGAGTTTACCATGTGCTGCTGGCAGGGGGCACCCTGCGGTCTCTCTCCACATGGCAGCTGGTCTCCCCCAGAGCAAGGGGTCCAGAAGAGACAGGAGACAGAAGCCACAGTGTCTTGTACGACTTTTGATACATTCTACTGGTCATAGGCAACAATCATGACCCAGTATGTGAAGGGACTACACCAGGGTATAAATCCCTGGCTTCCTGGCACCAGGTACCATCTTGGAGAGGGTCTTCCACAGTCTGCTCCTGTAGACCAAGGCCTGTTTTTCAAGGACCCAGTGCTAACCAAAAGGATTTTACAGTCTAAAAAGTTATAAAAGTATGCTGTGAAAATTTTGAAAGATCATTATTTTTGAAAGAAAAACAGGTTATAAAAAAGAAAATGAAGGACAGAGACCATATGTTACCTGCAAGGCCTAAAATAGTTATCATTTGGCTTTTCATAGAAAAGGTCTGATGACCTCCAATGGAGACCATGTACTACAGATGATTTAAGAGATTTTTTTAAAGTTTTTTTTTTTTTTTTTCAGTTTTTGGTGGGGCTGAGTTTGAACCCGCCACCTCCACTATATGGGGCCAGTGCCCTAATCCTTTGAGCCACAGGTGCTGCCCAAAGTATTTTTGACTCTATGCAACGTTCTGCTTATGTTCTGACTTCAGAATCTAACTCCCAAGTAACTCTACTGAAACAGGTGCTCAGTACACTGTCACTCTGAAAATTATAATGACAACCACTTAGAAATGAACAGCTCATCAGAGAAAATGATCAACAGTTCCTTGCCCATAAGTAGATGCCTGATAAGTAAAACTCAGCAAATGAATGACTAAATGAATAAGAAATATTATAATGGAACATCCTAAAAGTATGAAAAATCTTCAACTAGGGCTATTTACAGTATAAACACAAAAGGTCAAGTTTATATGGTAACAATCACAGCTGAAATGTATCCAGTGCTCACTCTCTGCCAAGTACTCTCTCATTCACTCCTCCTCACACTCTGGAGGAGGCAGGTGTCTTTAGCTGCCTTCACTTTCCCCATGAGCAAATAGAGGCTAACAGAAACTAAGTAACTTCCCCAAGGTTACATGATAAACAGCAGGACTGCTTACTGTTACAGCAAACTGCATTAAAAATGAAGACCAACTCTGCACCTTGAATCCCATTCCCGAGCATCAGCCGGCAGCAAGCAGAGCCAACCACCCTCCTCTGCTGGCCAATGTTTCTCCTCCATGGAATCATTTTCTCCCTCCCTCCCTGACACTCAGCTTGCTGGGATCCAAACCCAGGGACTTTAAGAAGGGCAAAGTTTTAGGCTCCCTTGGACCTAATTACTCACTGATCAGCTCCCTCTACCCAAAGAGAGCTCCCAAACACATTTTCACTGAGGTCTTTGCTTTCCAAAGGAAGATCATCTTTTCTGACATGGCAGAACCAACACAGGATGGGCCACTTCTCCAGCTGCTTTCCTAAATGAGGGAAGTGGCCAGCAGCTGCTCTAGCCCTGGGAACAACAAGGTTTTGACACTCCAATGAGGAGAGGGCAAAGAGAAGACTGCAGCTCTTGCGGCAAATTGAAGGACTGTCAGATGCACGGAGATCAGCACCAGCACACACAAAAGTCAATGCGCACAGAATTGAGCTCCAGGCCAAGCGTTTTCTGTGTCCCTAAATGGCCTTTGAGATGGCTCTGCTTGTCCACTCTTCACAAACTCACCAGCAGAGCCAAAATTCCCTGATGCTAATTCTGATCTTTCCACTTATTGGATTCTGCTACAGGAAAGCTTAAAGTCCAGTTGTATGAGGAGACAGATGTTGATTATGACAGATTCTGGAGGAAGACCTGAGCAGAAGGGGCTAATCTTGGGCTAGAGGCAGGATGTCCCCTTGTCAGGGACAGAAAGAGAGAGGCAAGGGAATCAGAGGCCTAGAGCTAAGGGGAGTTTGAAGGAGTTCTTGTATGACTATCTCAATGGGACAGTCAGCTGACCAAGGCCAAATGAAAAGACTGTCAATAGGCATTGAGGGAGCAGCTGAGAGCAGAGACATGAATGTGTGTCAGTAAAGGCCCAACTGAACACACCACCGTGACCCAATGGGATTCTATTATAGTACTAATAAATAACAGTTGTCCTGTCCCATGCAGTAAGCATGCAAGCCACAGCAGGATTCTGGTTATGAGATAATAATCACCTACCAAAAAATGATTCCTGTGCCTAACAAGAAAAGAAAGGAGGTGGTATCCTACTCTGCTCCTGTAAACAGACTCTATCAGGAAGGTAGAACAGAGAAGGCAGGGACTTTTGACATCAGAGAGACTAGATTTGGGTCCCAATTTTGCAACTTACTAGCTCCGTGATCTTGAGCAAGTTGAATTGCTAGACCCTCAGTGACCCAGTTTTCCATCTGTGAAATGAAGTCTACCTAACACAAAGAACTCTAGTGAGGATGCTCAGCTCACAGAAAGCTGTGACACACAGTTTGCAAAAGTGGCCAAATGATTCCTCTCCTTGTGTCCATACTTTCTGCAATGTACCCTCACAATCACATCAAGAGAGTGATATGAGCAGAAGAAAGGGGTCTCTCTCTCCCTGCTCCTTGCATCTGGGCGGGCCTGTGACATGCTGTACTCAAAGGAATGAAGTGGAGGTGACATGGAGCTGGTTCTGATCTGGAGCGTCAGGGCTCTACAGGCCTCCGGCTCTCTGGGAACCTGCCAGCCTCCAGGTGTACAACCCAAGGCTGGCCTACTGAAGGCACAGAGACCATCCTCTCAGCTACTGAGTACAGACAGCTGAGGGACGCCAGGTGAGACCAAGAGCTCAGCAGTCCAGCCTGAACTGCCAACTGCAGAAGCAGAAGCTAAATACCCAGGTGTTATTTAACCCTCTAAATCAGGGGTCCTCTGATTTTAAACAGGGGGCCAGTTCACTGTCCCTCAGACCGTTGGAGGGCCAGACTATAGTTTAAAAAAAAAAAAAAAACTATGAACAAATTCCTATGCACACTGCACATATCTTATTTTGAAGTAAAAAAACAAAACGGTAACAAATACAATCATACTGCCTCATGTGGCCCGCGGGCCGTAGTTTGAGGACCCCTGCTCTAAATACTGGGGTGATTCGTCAGCAACAACAGACTGCTGGAGTAATACTCAGTGAACACAGCTGTGATGATTATGTCTCTCTTGTCTGGCAATTCTCCCTATCATGAATTTTTCCTTCTCTACCAGATCATTCCCACTGACATTCAATCATGCCATTATCTCACCCTGAATGAAAACCTCCCCTCAATTCCACCACCTCAACAACTACCACCACCTTGTGTTTTTGCTCCCCCTTGCAGCAAAACTCCTCAAAGAAGCATCCATGAGGCCAGGCGCAAAGAAGCATCCATGAGGCCAGGCGCCGTGACTCATGCCTATAATCTCAGCACTCTGAGAAGCTGAGGCAGGTGGATTGCCTGAGCTCACAAGTTTGAGACCCATCTGAGCAAGACACCCGTCTCTACTAAAAATAAACAAACTAGCTGGGGTGATGGTGGGCTCCTGTAGTCCCAGCTACTCAGGAGGCAGAGGCAAGAGGATCTCTCCAGAGCCCAAGAGTTTAAGGCTCTGTGAGCTATGATGCCACAGCACTCTACCTAGAGTGGCAATGTGAAACTGTCTCAAAAAAAAAAAAAGAAAGAAAGAAAAAAGAAAAAAAGAAGCCACATGCTCCTGTGGCTAATTTCTCTCCACTCACCTCTTCACACTTCTCCCTCAACATGCACTGAAATTTCTGGTTAAGGTCCCCAGTGACCATAAGTCCTCAGGTGACAACCCAAACTACAAGATGTATCACCAAAGCTCCCTGTCTGCAGCCTCCTGATAACACTTTCTGTACTTGGCTTCTAGGACACCCATCTCCCGATTTCCCCCTACTTTCTAGGTCTCCACTGGCCCCCACAGCTCCTTCATCTCCCAACTCTGGAGAGAGCACTGGGGCTCAGGCCTTGGTCCCTTCTCTTCTTTAACTCCTTTCCCTGGTAATTGACGGAATTCTCATGGCTTTAAACACCATCATTATGTCAACTGTCCCTGACTCTCAGAAAAGCTTAGACTTCTTTTCTTGAATTCAAGATTTTAAAACTCAATGGCATAACGGCCACCTCTTTGTAGATCTCTAACAGATATCTCAAACTCCAACTGTGTCCCCAGCAACCTGTACTGGCACTCTTCTGCTTGTAATACCACCCTTCCAGATTCACAGGCCAAAAACATCCTGGACTCCTTTCTTTCTTTCTCACGCCCTCCACCCCCTTTTCCTCAGCCAGTCTCATTGGCTCTCCCCTCAATCTCCTACGAGGCCTGACCTCATCTGCTCTCACTCTCTCCTGTCTGCTCTGCCCAGGCCACACCCTCCTAATCCCAGGCCCTCTGTCCCAGCTCTTTCTTCTCTTGCCCTGAGATCTTCAACACTCAAGCTCTATTCCCTACTCTGAGCACACACTTCCTTTCAATCCTATGCAAAACTACCCTCTTTCCCAGCCCTGGACATTCTATCCCAGGGTGTCCAATCTTTTCTTTTCTTTTTTTCTTTTTTTTTTTTTTTTTTTTAGTTTTTGGCTGGGGCTGGGTTTGAAACCGCCCTCTGGCATAGGGGGCCGACGCCCTACTCCTTTGAGCCACAGGCGCCGCTCTCCAACCTTTTCTTTCATTGGAAGAATAAAAATTGTCTTGGGCTACCCATTAAATACACAAACACTAATGAAAGCTGATTGGCAAAAACAAAGGAAAACGTATCAATGCATACTTTTGTGATACCCAACACAACAGATAAGGAAAAAAAGGTCCTCAGAAAACCAGCATGCAGCCGAGTGCAGTGGCTCACACCTGTAAGCCTAGCACTCTGGGAGGTCAAGGCAGCTGGATTGCCTCAACTCAGGATTTGAGACCAGCCTGTGCAAGAGCTCGACCCCATCTCTACTAAAAACAGACAAACTAGCTAGGCATGATGGCAGGCCCTTGTAGTCCCAGCTACTTGGGAGGCTGAGGCAAAAGGATCACTTGAACCAATGAGTTTGAGGTTGCTGTGAGCTATGATGCCACAGCACTCTACCCAGGGCAACAGAGTGAGACTCTGTCTTTTAAAAAAAAAGAAAGAAAAAAAAAAACAGCATGCACCCAGTGGGCCACAGGTTGGACACCCCTGTTATCCTCTTCCCTGTCTTCCCTATATGATGCCTATCATTCAAAAGTCTCTATATTTTTACTTATTTATATATAAACCATAAATTCCAGGGGCTAGCCATATAGTTTTTTAAATTAAGCATTCCCCTGTGCCTAGAACAGTGACTGACACAAGACCTATTCAATAAATATTTGTTGATCTGGGAGAAGGACACACAACTTTGACTCAATCTGTATAAAAACAAAGTATGTAAACAAAACATGTGTACCCCCCTGGGCGGTGCCTATGGCTCAGTGGGTAGGGCAATGGCCCCAAGTATGGAGGGTGGTGGGTTCAAACCCGGCCCCAGCCAAACTGCAACAGAAAATAGCCAGGCATTGTGGTGGGAGCCTGTAGTCCCAGCTACTTGGGAAGCTGAGGCAAGAGAATCACCTAAGCCCAGGAGTTGTTGGTTGCTGTGAGCTGTGACGTCATGGAACTCTACCCAGGCAAAAAAAACCATGTGTACCCCCTAAAATTCTGAAATTTAAAAAATTGACAGATAAACATAAACAAGAAAATAAATATTTGTTGGATGAATGAACCTCCAATTAATCAATGAATTAACAAATATAGAAACAGGGGATTTTTTTAGTATCCTGTCTCAGGATACAGGAAAAATACTGAAAATCTTCAGTCTGCAGAAAGTCCCAACACGTTCTTCAAACCTTCCATCATCTATTTACTCCTCATATAGCGATAAGGAAGGCCATCTTCACAGATGAAGACCCACGTGTGTGTGTGTGAGACAGACTAGAGACCAGACGCTCGGCCAGCAATAAACACCAGGCAGATGGAAGGTGATATTTAAGTCCTCCTTTGGTCAGAAAATTAGGAGACTCTTTGACCTTTTGTTAACTGAGTAACTTGCTTCTGACTTCCAAAGTAACGATGACCTCAGAGAACACCCAAACCAGAACACACTATAGGGGAGGAGTTGGCAATCATCTGCTCACAGCCTGAATCCTACCAGCCACTTGCGTAGGCTACCTGTTTACAGCCTACAAGTGAAGAACAGTTTTCCAATTTTTAAATGGTTACATAGGAGGCCAGGCATGGTGGCTCACATCTATGATCCTAATACTTGGGAGGCTGAGGAAGGTAGATTGCCTGAGCTCACAAGTTTGAGACCAGCCTGAGCCAGGGTGAGACCTCATCTTGAAAAATAGCTGGGCATTGTGGTGGGAGCCTATAGTCCCACTCTACTGAGAGGCTGAGCTCAAGAATTTGAGATTGCTGTGAGCTGTGATGCTCTAGCACTCTACCCAGGGAGAAAAAGTGAGACTCTGTCTCAAAAAAAGAAATTTAAAAAATGGTTACAGGGCGGTGCCCATGGCTCAGTAGGTAGGGTGCTGGCCCCATATACTGAGGGTGGCGGGTTCAAACCTGGCCACGGCCGAACTGCAACAAAAAAATAGCCGGGCATTGTGGCGGGCACCTATAGTCCCAGCTACTCAGGGGGCTGAGGCAAGAGAATCACCTAAGCCCAAGAGTTGGAGATTGCTGTGAGCTGTGATGTCACATCACTCTACCGAGGGTGATATGGTGAGGCTCTGTCTCTTAAAAAAAAAAAAAAAAAAAAAAAAGTTACATAGGTATCTATATAATAGTCTTCATTTTGTTTCTTGGCCCTGCAAAGCCTAAAATATTTACTAAGAAGTTTACTGACCCTTGAAGCAAACTCCTTGTCTGCAGTCCACAAAGGTCCTCTGAAACAGCTGTCTTGATATTTTGACATAAAGTGACTTCTGAAACCAAGTGGCTTCACTGAATGGCCACTGGCCCATTCCCCTTATCTTAAATGATAGCAACACCCTCTATACAGCTGGAAAAGAAAGAGCTAAACACGGAAATGTATTTTACGCAGGTTCCCAGAGTAAAGTATATCCTAAAACCAATGGCTGTGACAGACATTGTTCTAAATTTGGAGATATCTGATGACAGAGCCAAGTTTCCTTCCCTTTTCTTACCCACACCCAAAACAACACCCCACACTTCTCATGAGAAAAATTCCTTCACACTTATGGTTTCCATTTCCTACATCTGATCTTTTCCTTAATAAAAAGCCAACTTATGAGACACTTGACTTACATGTCAATTATTCACAAATGGAAGCCCCTAACATACACAGATCTTTAGTGCCATGCCTGACACCCAGGGAAGCCACTGGCATTTTTCTAATATTATATCCCAGCATGGTAGGTATTACTATATTAACATCACATTACATATTTTATATATGTATATATATATATATATCATGTATTGCATATCCACATATTGAACAAGTATTCTATAACATGTAAAGGTAAGACATAAAATCATAACATACATGTCATATTGTTTTATTACATCACTGTTACATCACTACCCTAGCACAGGAGGCACAAAGCCACAAACTGCCTGCAGGACTTGAGAGACAAGTCACGCCATTTCCTTAAGCCTCAGTTTCTTCATTCGTAAAATCCGGGCGCATTTTAGATGTTTTGACTGTCCCTTTTTAGCTTAGGATGTTTGTAATTCCAAAAGCAATATAACCTTTTGCTTAACTCTTCTTACCTGCAGACAGTCCCATCAGGTTCTCCAAACCTTCCATCACCTATTATTTCCTCCTCATACAGCAATAAGGAAGGCCATCTTCACAGATGAAGACCCACGTGTGTGTGTGGGAAAAGCTAAGAAAAGTTCATAACACTGAACCTATTTATGATTATATTCCAACACAGTTCTGAACCTCACTAGTGAACAGGCCCAGACACTATGCTTACTCTAACACTGTGATGGCTCTGTGCTTGACCGAAACCACCCTCACAACAAGCTGTTTAATAGCAGTACATGCAACTTAGTAACAACTGAGCTGTTGCCTCCATTGCACATAAGCATTTTGGGAAAACAGTAATGAGTCAGCCCTCAGCAGAAGCAGTGAGAAGGAAGAGCTGGGTCACTGGATACATGGCCTAAGAGCAAGCATTACACTAACTATGCTAACAGCACTTCTGGGCTCACTCTCTGGGAGGCAAAAGAAAAGGTTGTATGATGGTAAACGAAGCGTCATGTCTCTTCTCTATGAAATTCAGCCCTTGAATGTGATTGGGTCAAGCCTGAAGCAAAGGACTCTGGGAAATCAGAATTTTATAACAAAATAGGCTTTTATAACAAAAATGTCTTTTGAACTTCTCATACCCTTTCCCTGAGGCCCACACTATCAGATAACACATCACAAGGGCATTAGATAAGTGTAGTTTAAGTTTTACAAGAGGAGCAATTTCAAAATGTTAATACGCAATGCTCATATGCTTGTGACTAACTGGTAAATTTCTATATCACTCATGAAAAATATTAAGATACATCCTTTTTGGAAAACAACATGGGAAAAGATCTTTAAAGTTATTCCTATGTTCCCTATCTTGGGAACTTTACCTGGGTAACTTGTCCTAAGGAAATCATTCAATGGAATCACAAAACTATATTAAGGAGGTGATGTATTGTTACCTTACTTACACCAGCAAAAGGGAGAACAATTTCAATATTCAACACCAGGTGAAGTTACAGAACATTAACATGATGGAATGTCAGTCACAGCAGCTATGAAGACCACACAGAAGCATGAAACTAAGGGAAACTCCCCAGTTATTTGCACACGAGTCCAACTACATGAGAACTGCATGTACGTGCAGCAGCTCTGGACAGGAGAAGTGCACCAGCCAGCACTCCGTCGCCTCCATGTTTCAGGTCCTGGAGGTTTAGGCACTCAGCATGCATTTTCTTCTTCTCATTTCGTCAATCTGTTCCACTATTTCCCTTAATAATGTAGCATCATTTCAACTAAAATAAAATGTAACTTGTCTATATTTGGCCTAAAAGTAGTAACAAACAAGCACTGTAAATGTGGAAACTCCTTGGTCCTCAGGCCACCCTGTAAGGGAGTACTCTTTGAAGTACGTGCAATTGTGGCCCAGAAGTTAAGTAATCTGCCCATGGCCAGGCCACCCGAAAGTGGGAGAAGGAGGACTCTACCCTGGCACCTGGGTTCCAGAGTTTAAAAAAATTCTTCAAAGAAATTCAGTACCATAAAAAACACCCCTGTAACACTGGAACTCAGCCAGATCTGCTTTCTAAGCAGGTACTGAACACACTAGGAGTTTGCCAATATCAACAGCAATGACCAATGTTGTTGGTCATTGCTTCATAGTCCTCAGGGGACCGTTACAATTATCAGGCACTGGATACCTGCAACAGAGATGAGGAAAGGGATAGAAACCTACCCAAACTCACACAGGCAGCAGGACTGGGAAACAGCCAGGCCTATGATTCATGTCCATGAGCTGGTAAATCCAAGGTTCTTTCTACTTTACACTGTGTGAAAACAAGAATTACTATTACTCGGCATAGCTCCCATAGCTCAATGGTTAGGGTGCCGGCCACATACACCGGGGCTGGCAAGTTCAAACCTGGCCTGGCCTGGCCTGGGCCTGCTAAACAACGACAACAATAACAACAACAACAACAACAACAACAACAACAAAATAGCCAGGTGTTATGGTGGGTGCCTATAGTCCCAGCTACTTGGGAGGCTGAGGCAAGAGGCTCACTTAAGCCCAGGAGTTTAGGGTTGCAATGCCAGGGCACTCTACCAAGGGTGACATAGTAAGACTGTCTCAAAAAAAAAAAAAAAAAAAAAAAAAAAGAATTACTATTTTTCATTAAATACTTATAGTACACTAAGAGCTATAACCCCTTTCCATGAATTACCTCATTTAATTCTCACAATAGTTCTTCTAAGGAACTATTATTATTAATCTCATTTAAATCAGGAAACAGGCTTGGAAATGTGAAGTCACTTGTCTTGCCTTCCTAATTAGCTACAAGGCACTGAGCTAGATGTCAGAGCACAGCACCCAGCCCTTGAGTGCTCTGGATCAATATTAATTAGTTGGCACATGGGGATCTGGCTGTCCAGATGCTCCTTCACTATCCAGCAAGAAAAGGCAAGTCTAAACACCTCTGCTGGCTGAAATCCAAACATTTCTAAATTTACCCTTATGGTAGAGCAACCTCTGGCAGGTGGAACTGAAGCAAATCCTTAAGCCACGCCCACGCCCACGCCCACCCCCACCTTCTCTTGCCAATCTCTTTCCCTACACAGCAAACCCACAATCAGCCCCAGTCTGTGGGCTGAAGCTTTTTATAGTCAGCGCTTCCACCCAGGGTGCTAATTCCCATTCGCTCACACCCACACTGTGTACAAACATGCAAATCATTAACATTTCCATTTACTAGACTGGTATAGCCCTGAGCTGCTAGGATTTTTGAAGGAGATAACAATTTAATTTGCAATTACTGCTGCAACTTTTAATTTCCAAGGAAACTTCTGTGAGAGTTATATTCCCAAGACACAATATGAACCCTATAGGCAACCCTTCAGATTATTTTTAAGAAAGAAAATAATCTCTCTCAGGATCATACTGGAGCCACGCTGCCTTATCAGGAGGAAGGGAAGGACGGAGGAAGGGAGGGCTAGCCAGACACCCTTCTGGGGGTGGGGGATTAAAGGCCTATTTCAGAGTTGTTCAATTTGGCTCTAAATTTCAAAATTTCCCCAGAAATTTATCTGAATCAACAACCAAATGTTAACTCTTTATGGGAGCCTTTTGCAAGGCAATCTTTGGCCAAGTGAACAATAATCAATAAATTACTCTTTCTAAATTCAGAATTGCTGCAGGATAGGGGGAAGTGCACCTACTTTCATTCCTGGATATCTCTACCTTGGGCAGAGAAAGGCCAAGAATGAACATTTCCAAGTCCTATATAACCACCAACCCTATAACCACCAACACTGGCATCGCCTTTTTTGCACACACGGTGCACCAGGCTCTACCCTTCATATGCCTACATTCATTTATGCCCAGGGGGACGCTGCAGCCAGGAATACTCAGGATGGGCACCAGTGCCAGGCACTGTGCTAGTGGTGTAGACAGAACAATGAATCCAGCAGACACTACTCAGATGACTTACAATTAGGTGGTAAACATATGAATAAAAAAGAAAGTAAGTAAGTAACATGACCAGATGCAGTCATTTGGAGAAGGCCCATGTAGAAGAGAGCAGTGAGGGAATTTGGCATTACAAACTTTGTTCAAGATCAGACAATAGGAGGGGGCAGAACTCTGGGGCTGAAACTCTCAGGACCACATTGGAGCCATGGCCTTATCCCTCTTCTCATCTTATTTTCTGTTTGGGGACAATTGAAAATCACAATGTTAATACAAATGAGTTAAATTTATCAACCATGAAAAGCATCCATTCCATTACTTATAAAAAACCAACACATTTTGTTATCTTTTGGGTCCTGAGAGCTATGAAAAATAAAACCAGACCTGGTGCAGTGGCTCATCCTGTAATCCCAGGACTTTGGGAAGCTGAGGTGAGAAGATTGAGCCCAGGAGTTCAAGACCAGCCTGAGCAACCTAGCACGATCCCATCTCTACAAAAAACTAATGAGCCAGGTGTGGTGGTGCACACTGTAGTCCTAGCTACTGAGGAGGCTGAGGCAGGAGGATCGCTTGAGTCCAAGAATCAAGGCCACAGTGAGTTATGATTGCACCACTATACTCCAGCCTGGATGACAGAGTGAAACTGTCAATAAATACATAGGTACATACACACGAAACAGAGCGGAAAGTCCGAAGAGTGCAAAGCTCCCTCACTGGGTGCCTGTCCTACACTGCCCTAAGTCATTAGAGAGGGGCACCAAGTGCTCTCGAGGGCGACAGCAGGCAGAGGCAGGGAGACACACGTTCTTCACAGTGGTGTCCTGCCACTTAGGTCTGATATGGAAATACACGTAAACACCGCAAAGAGCAGATACATTTCCTTTAAATTCATCTTTGGAATGTACTCTGAACTTGACCTCCTCACTGCCATCATCAAAGCCTATATTTTCCAGAGTATTTACCAACACAGGGCAAGCAGCCAGGCAGAAGTCAGGGGCTGCCTGGGCTGCCTGTCACAAATATACATGGGGACATACTCAGGTTTCCCATTTGCCAGCCCCTGAAGTAGACACTGACCACACTGCTTACCCTGGAATCTGGAGCCATCATTACCCACCATGACTTCACAACCATGTTGAATGTGAACTGCAGAAAACACTCAGATCAGGGTCAGAGTAGTGCCTAGGATTCATTAAATCCAGTCCCTAAACACTGTTTTAAAATCCCATTTCCAAAAGTGCTCATCCTTTAAAGACAAACAGACCAACTGGGAAGATGACTCTACACCCTGTCCCTGCGGCTCCCTGGCAGGGCATCCTGCAGTATGAAAAATAGCTTCGTGTTCTGAGACAGACTCTGGTTTGGGGGTCAGGGGAGGTCTGCTCTACATGGCGAAGATGTGCTCTTGGTCAACGGCATCTGTGAAGGCTTAGAAATCACAGGCTGTGAGCTGCTCTGCTCTCTTTATCCCCAACTCACTGTGGATCGTGCAATCCCTACTATCAACAGAGATCTAATGATACCTCTCATTTAAATTACTGAACATGACTAAACAAAATAAAACATGGAACCTTTCTGTTTATCCATAAATCCAGATCTTTCCCATGAAAATTTTAAATTTTAACTCTTACATTTTTCTTTTCTTTTTTTGAAAGAGGCTCATTTCATCTCCTTCAATAGAGTACCATGTCATCATAGTTCCAGTAACCTCAAACTCTTGGGCTCAACTGATCCTTTTGCCTCAGCCACCTGAGTAGCCAGAACTACAGGTGCCCGCCAGAACACTCAGCTAGTTTTCCTATTTTTGGTAGAGATGGGGTCTCACTTTGCTCAGGCTGGTCTCAAACTCCTGAGCTCAGGCAATCTATCAACCTTGGCTTCCCAGAGTGCTAGGATTACAGGCCTGAGCTGCTATACCTGGTCTTGATTCTTACATTTTTCTAAGGAGAACCAGGGACAATAAAAAAGTAAGTAAATATATTAAGGTGATGCTTTTGAGTTATTGGATCAATGCTGACTTTCTTCTGGGTGGCTGGAGACACTAGCCCACATGGCACTGAATTCAGAAGAATGCTGCACCTCAATCAGACTCAGTATGTCCCCCCCACAATGCCATCTGCTAAGATTCATTCTAAAGGACACTGAACTATGACATCAAGTCAGAACTGGTTTTTTAATGTTTTTTTTTTTTTTTTTTTTTTTTAATGTGAAAAATACATTAGACAAAGGATAACAAACCTCATACACCCATGACTTGGATTCTAACACTTGCTATACATATCCTACATTGTTTACCTATAGGCCCCCATTTATTTATTTATATAGTAAAATTATTTTGCTGAACCATTTTAGAGTAAATTATAGACAGCATAACTCTTCACTGAGTACTCCAGCATGACTGTCCAGACAGAGCGTTCACCTGTGTGGCTCACCAATACACACCAGTAAAACGGTTCCCTGTTATGATCTACTACCGACTTCATAGTCACATCTCCCGAACTGTCCCCAAAATGTCTTTTGATAGATGTTTTGTTCAAACCTGAATCTAATCAAGGATCACTGCAGATCACACTTTTCAAAGTGACATGTGAAACAAATGACTGAGGGACAATCAGAAGGGCTAGAACCTGGCAGTTATCAGCATCCCACCTACACTATCCCTTTTAAAAAGAAAACAAAAAACAGACCTATAATTTTACCACAAATAGAAGTTGCCATTCCCATGAATTTTCTTCCAGTCACCCTTCCTTTTCATCGACACATACACATCTATACAGCTGTGAATGAACTATCTTGCTACAGAACAAATGCTGCTGCAACTTGTCCTGGGAAGTGGCAGTAAAGACCTGGGGCAGTTTGCATGTGCCATCTCTGCCCTGCCTGCCAGGTTTGCCAGCTGCTGGCCTACCAGGTTAGTAACCATGAGAAAAGGACATTTAAGAGCGTCAGAGACTGCACTCCCTGGGATATTGCTAAAGGTGCCCCAATTCCAAGCACAATACTACACTGCTTTGCAATCTCCTGGCTTCCTTCTCCTTGAGCCAATGCAAATGCAAGTCCGTGAGAGACAGAGCAGGTGCTAAAGAGGTCCAGACAGTTCACGTGTTCCTCAGCCGGGAAGGACATGTTGAGGCTGGCATACCCATCAAGGACAGTGACGACCATGGCTTCCAGGGCTTTGGCCAAACCTCAAATGCGTGGGCTCTTGGCCAGGCGCCTGCAGGTTCATATTGTTGGAGCATTTGTTTATCTCTGGGGGTTGCAGCTCTACAAGTATGCTGTGCCTGAACCCAGAAAGAAGGCATATGCAGATTTCTATAGAAATTATGATTCTATGAAAGATTTTGAGGAGATGAGGAAGGCTGGTGTCTTTCAGAGCGTAAAGTGATTTTGGAACATAAAGAATTTCTTTGGGCTAATTTACATAGACGTTTGTCACTGACCCATGTTCCTGAGCTATGAATATAAGTGATAAATAAGCTATTAATAAATTCTTTAAAAAAAAAAGAGGTCCAGAGTGGATAAATGTGAGATTTTTTACAGAAGGTACTTTGAACCCTGTAGAAGAAAGGTGTGAAATATTTAAAAGCTATTAATAACATTCTCTAAGCCAAAACTATCACAATAGCCTCAAACTCCTGGATATCAAACTCCTTGAACCCAGGAGTTTGAGGTTGCTGTGAACTAGGCTGATGCCATGGCTCTCTAGCCTGGGGCAAGAAAGTCAACAGCATCTGTGAAGGCTTAGAATATTCATGTTGCATAAATTGTCAAGATTCTTTCTCCTTCAGCTCAAAAAAAAAAAAAAAAAAAAGTGAAAACTTTCAATGAACAGATACATATTGCACTGGATAAAACATCTTGAGCTAAACTAAATTCTCAGCCGAGCCATCATATTAAGATATGAGCCACTTTATTCCTTAGGAGAGCTGTCTGTTAATTTTCTTTAAAGTACGTTAGACCCTGGGTGTTTTCTGGTCTGGACAGTGCTTCCCCATGTAGTTTCAGCTCTGGTGTTGAGCCAAATCTCTCAATAGATGGCTGCCTACTTGTTCCTTCCTGGAAATGAAACCCAGGGCTTTCTTACCTTGTTTCCAGGGGCACAGATGGCTCTGTTTCAGGGGTTTCTGTTTGTCAACAGCATTGCCCATTCTAAAAAGCCAGAAGATCACAGGGCCATTCCAGGCCCAGATGTCTTTGTTGAACAGCAAAGATGGACTGAGTCACTACCTTAAGTGGGACTCATCTCATAGACATCTCAACTGGCTGACCCTCATAAGATCTTGAGGAATTCTGCTCTGAAATGTCTTTGCCTTTCAAACTCTCTTCGGTCCCAGGGAGGAAATCAGAAGAAAAGGCTTGGTCATCGCCCTAGCGGAGCCACAGTGACCGGCTATACTAAGCAGTTTGTTCCCAGCTCTCCTTTGACACATTACTCATCAGCACACAGCAGCTCAGAGAATGAACTATTCCTCCAAAAACTTTCAATGCTGCTTTTCCCTTGGGAAGAAGTAGGGAATTGGATGATCAAAAAGCTGAAAGTTGTAAATGGCCCATTCTGGAGAGTACTGGGAAGATACTTTCCCACAGACCCCTATGCCACACCTTCTACTAGGGGTCTCAGACCAGAGTGCCCCATGTGCCAGGTACTGTCAGAGAAAACATGCTGGTTTCATTAACTACATTTCCAAGGGGAAAACAAAACACCAGAAATAATCTCTCTTCCAAAGAAGAGAAACTGTAAGCAACAAACACAGCAAAAAATTTATAACCTCGAGTTCTAAACTTCCAGTCTACTCTGAGAACAATTTTGCTGGAGAACATGTTATCCCACCCAAATTTTAAAAAATAGGTTTCCTGGAAGAAAAGGACATAAAATCACACATTCTTGGTAAAAAGGAAGAAAATGCTGAGGTAGATGAAAAGATTTTATTTATTTCAATCCTGGTATTAGAGGCCAGAAAAAGTCTTAAAGAATCCCCTGTAGCATAATGAGTAAGAATATACGTTCTGGAGCCCAGACACCAGGGTTCAAATCCTGCCTCTACCCCCAGGCTGGCCAGCTGAGCACAGCCGTCTCAATTTCCTCCCCTGCTAAATGGGCTTAGTCCCAGTCCCACTTCCTCAGCTATAATGAGGATCAAATAAAAAAGAATGTTTGTGAAGTTCTCAGCATGTTGCATGACACTTACAAGCCCTTACTGAATATACATCATTTTTATAAACTTAGACTGTTAAACTACATTAACTCAGATGGCAGACTTCTGGCTTCAGACAATTTAGCCAATGGCACCAAAGTAAATTTATTCTATGGAACTGGATGGTACAATATGAAAGTATACAACTGGAGAAAAATTTGAAGACAGGGCAGCGCCTGTGGCTCAGCTGGTAGGGTGCCGGCCCCATGTACCCAGGGTGGTGGGTTCAAATCTGCCTCCGCAACAAAAAAATAGCTGGGTATGGTGGCAGGCACCTGTAGTCCCTACTCAGGAGGCTGAGGCAAGAGAATCGCCTGAGCCCAGGAGTTGGAGGTTGCTGTGAGCAGTGTGACACCATGGCATTCTACTGAGGGTGACAAAGTGAGACTCTGTCTCTACAAAAAAAAAAAAAAAAAAATTGAAGACAACATTTAAAAAAAAAATACAAAACCAGAGTCTAAGAGGCACTTAATCCTCTGTCATAACTTCTGGGCACTAGAGGCCATTATGTTATACCAGCCCCTGCTTGTTCTGAAGGAGAAAGACAGAATCTTGCCAATTTATGCAACATGAACAAAGACAAATCCAAATCTCTACAAGATCTTAAAACTTCCTATTTTGATCTGCCAGTATAGAAATAATTTTTACAAAATCATAAATAGATTGCAAACTTGGCAAAGCAAATAAATAGCACATATGTTTTACCTCCCCACTGAAAAAGCAAATGCAAGAAGGCCCCTACTTCCCTCACCGAGCTCTTACCCAAACTAAGTGGCAACAACAAACTAGAAAAAAGAAAAGGGCCAGATACCCCAACATGCCAGAGAAATCTAATAGTTGAATAGAATACCTGGCTCACAGTAGGCGCTTAAAAAGTCTCTTATGAAGTAATAAACAGAAGAAAATTCTCCACCCCCAACCTCGGGAGCGTGTTAGCCAAAGTTTCTAATCCGTAAGTAAAGTCTCCTCTCCTAGCCAGTCCTAGGGCGTGGGCCACCTGGAGCACTGTTTTATCCACTTTCCCCATCCCTGGGGATTCTTCCACATTTTTAATTCCCTTATTCGTCTTTAAAGCAGTGGTTCTCAATCTTCCTAAAGTCGCAACCCTTTTAATATAGTTCCTGTGGGTTGCGACCCACAGGTTGAAAACCACTGCTATAAAGTTTTCTAAGTCAGGAGCTTTGTCTGTTCCTTACATTGAACCTGGGCTCAGGAGAGATCTCCTATGTCTTAGTTGGGGGCTGACACATTCAGACAAGTGCTTCCATGAGAAAATGCATCTCAAGTCCCAAACAATTAATTTACGGATGAACTTAAAAGACAGCTAGTGAGGACCCTATGGTTCAATTGCTTCTCAGGTAATCATGTGAACTATCCAGGAGTAGGAGGCAGGGGAGATAAACAGGATAGCAGTTTCTTCTTAAGGATTCCTCACTAATCCCTAGCTCAGAAAGTGTCTCTTAGAGTCAGCCCCAAAGGTGAATATGCTTGCAACCCCCCAGATAAGCAAGCGACCCATCTCCAGGGCACCTTTTAGGATGACAACATGAGACTCCGAATAAAAATGAACTGTTCCAGAGGCAGAAGTCTCACTGCATGGCCAGTGTGATGTTTCCAAGTTTTACGCAAATGTTTTAAGAACACTGTGGCAGTATTTTATCCAATCAGACTCTATTTGACCATGAGTTATTAAAGTCACTCCTTGAGGTATTACATGCCCCCCATCCCTGTAAAGCCCAAAGAAACAAACAAGATCATGGCCCCCAACAAGCCCCTCTTCCATTTTACAGATTCACCAGGGAGGAAGCAAGGCTCAAGTCTACATATTTAGCCAGAGGACTGGATCTAGCCCCAATTTATATCCTGAGCTAGAAATATTTTTGCCACCCATTTCCTCATGACCAGTGGGAGGGTAGTGGGAAGGAACTGGCTTTGGAGGACAGCTTAAAGCCTGGTTAGAATCTTCATGTGGGCACTTTCTAGCCAGGCAACCTTGGTACAGAAACCTAACCTTTCTGAATTTTATTTATTCACATATGTAAAACATGTACAAATATGCCATCTATTTCACAGTTTAAAGGTTAACCAAGATGTTTGAAAAGTGCTGGCACACCGCAGACACTTGATATGCATAAGTATTGTTGCTGTTTTGAGAGTTACTACCTATAAACCTCCAAGCTTTAAACAATATCCTACGTACACTAAAGAAAAATGATGTGCCCTCACTTAGGAATCTTTTCCTCATATCATAAGATCCTCTGCAATATTCTCACATTACATAATTCATTATCTGAGTGTAATTAAGATAAAATTTCACTTACAAACATGTGTACCTTAGGAATAATATTTTGATTGTGGAAAGTGATGTAAGCCAGAGAGGAGACACGTTAGGGACAGGGAGAGCCTCCCCTGCACATAAGAGACCGTTGGATTCCCAACAAATCCAGGGTGGAGTTCGGCAAGGCATCACTCACGTCGACAGCGTTTTTTGGTTTTTGTTTTTGGGTTCTTTTTTCAAATGAAATGTCTTAGAAGGGAGAGGCCAATGGACCCCCGCAATGCACACATTCACCCACCCAGACCCAAAGAAGAGGCTGGGCTCTTAGGCCAAGTACCCGGTAGCTGACACAAAGCTTTGTGTATGGAATCTGTCTGCTGGGAGGAAAGTCTGATGTTGGTCACTTCCCTCCTGGAGAAAAATACAACAATACGAGGAAGCACCAAGCACTGTGGGAATGTTCCAAGTGGGAGTTCCAGTTCAGTCCAGAGCATAAACAAGGGAGACAACCAGCCTGGAGGTCAGACCCAGCAGAGAACTGAGGCAGAGAGTCTAGGAGCCACTTTTCTGGGTCCTCTAGACTCTGCTTTGAAGTGACTTCCCTGCCCAGCCCTGGAAGAAATCATCAAAGGCAAAGACACATCGCATGTAGTGTCAGAGGAAATGCAAACTCAGGACTCTTTTTTTTTTTTTAATTTAATTTTATTATTATTATTATTTTTTAACTCAGGACTCTCTTATGACACACTGGCACCTCCTCCCAGATCAGAACATCCGAGAATGTTACCAGTGTTGGGGCCTAAGAGATTTATTCAACAAATACCAGCATAGAGCTTAGGCAGAGTCAGATAACATGTGCAAAGAATACCGAGTTACTACTGTGATCAGAGCTGAGAAGTTCAGGGTGGGGAAGTGTGTCTAGGAGGGTGACCTGATCTAATCTGTGAGGTCAGGGCAGGGGAAACTTGGAGGATAAGCAGCAGCGGATCATGCAGAGGGGCAGAGAGCGTTCTGGGCAGAAGCACAGCAAGTGCAAAGACTCTGTACTGCTGAGGTGCAGGCACAGAGGGGTGGGGCTTGGGGGGAAGGGCCTTATGGGTCCAAGACTTCGTCTCCCAGGGCTCAGTGGGTGCAAAGGTGTAGGGAAAGCCATGTGTGTTTATTTTTCTGAAGTCTATGGCTTTCACCAAAGCCTTAAAGAGTTCCAAAAGGTTAAGAACTAGTCCAATTCATTACAACAAAATGGGAAAACTGCAGTCCAGAGAAAAAGCTTTCCTCAAGGTTTCACAGGAAGGCTGGAGAACCCAGGTCATTGACTTCCAGTCCAGTACCCTCCCATAGCCAGCCAACCGCCTTATTTCTGCAGGGAGATGTCAACAACAAATGTTACTCCTCACTGAGCAATGACACAGACCTCAACAAGGCAGACTGTTTCTCTGACCAGGCAGGCCTAGAAGTGATACTCTAAAGCAGCAGTTCTCAATCTGTGTGTCGCAACCCACAGGAACTATATTAAAGGGTCGTGGCATTAGAGGTTGAGAACCACTGCTCTAAAGAAATGAACTGAGTCACCAGCCCATCCTTCTTGGGCTAACCTAACCTGGCAAACACAGGGGCTCAGAGCCTGCCCTTATGTCCAATTCCAAGGACCCCTGATGTGGTTTCTGGCTGTTCAAGGCCCTCTGTGGATAATGCTGGCTCATTACAGGAAGGGCAAGCAGGGCAAAGCTTCACTGCTAATTCAGCATCCAGCCTTTGGAAGAAGCTATTTATTTGTTGTTCTTTTCAAAATCAGGACTGGGCCAGGAACTAAATGTAGCCCTTAGTACATGAAAGGGAAACAGTCCACATCCCCAATTTTATCATTTCCACCTGTAATTGACAGGTACTATTTTAAACAAAAGTGAACAAAAATAGGCAGCACACTTGGTAGCTCATGTTTGTAATCCCAACACCTTGGGAGGCTGAAGTCTGAAGCAGGAGGATCTCTTGAGGCCAGGAGTTTGAGACTAGCCTGGGCAATGTAGCAAGACCCTGTCTCCATAAAAAATAGAAAAATTAGCCAGGCACAGTGCTATACACCTGTAGTCCCAGCTACTTATGAGGCTCAGGCAGGAGGACTGCTTGAGCCTAGGAGTTTGAAGTTGCAGTGAGCTAAGATACCACGGCATTCTAGTGAGGCGCTATCTCAAAAAAAAAAAAAAAAAAATAGATTTCTCCTTTGTCATTTATTTCATGATATTTAGAAGACTTGGAGGAAAGTCTAAATACGTGCAGACAGTATGTGTTAACCTTTTGATGCTTCCTGGAATACCTAAAGAGGGAAATCTCAAGACTCTGGACTGGATCTGCATTTGAGCCCCTACCTTGTCCACCCATATCCCCTACTTTCCCCCACTAGGACTGGGCACCATGCATGGCCCTACGACCACCTGCCCACCTGTGCTGCAGCTCAGTTCCCTCCTGGACCAAACAAAATAATGTTCCACCATCAAGGGCCTCACAGTGTCTGCATCAGCAGGCCTACATGGGGAAGTCTCAGCCTCTTGATTCTGTGGCCTCCTGTCTTTTAAACCCATTACTTCCACAGACACAGTCATCAAACCTGACTAAGCAGCTCACTACTGGAAAGGCAGCCCAAGCAGGGAAAGCACAGAAACCACTGGCTGTGCACTCGGATTGCCTCCCTGGCCGGTGAGATGCATGCCCTTGTTAAGCATCAGGAGTCCACACCCAGTAAGTATTTATTCAACAAAAATGAGTGAGCTTCAACTGTGCAATGGGCACCGTTCTGGGTGCTAGTCAAACAGTTGACGAGGAGTTTACCTTACGATGCGAAAGAAGATCATAAAAAGAGAAGCAAATAAATGCTATGTTAAAAAAAAAAAAAAAAGGCCGGGTACAGTGGCTCATGCCTGTAATCCTAGTACTCTGGGAGGCCAAGGTGGGTGGATTGCCTGAGCCCAGAGGCTCGAGACCAGCCTGAGCAAGAGCAAGATCCTGTCTCTAAAAATAGCCAGGCATAGTCACGGGTGCCTGTAGTCCCAGCTACTTGGGAGGCTGAGACAAGAGAATTACTTGAGCCCAACAGTTTGAGGTTGCTGTGAGCTATGATGCCAGGGTACTCCACCAAGGGCGACAAATGAGACTCTGTCTCAAAAATAAAAATAAAAGTAAAGTGAAATGAAATAAAATAACATAAAAGTATGGTGAAGGAGACAGAAAGTGAGGAAAGCACTAGTTTGCTACTTCTGACCCAATGGCTATGGACAGTCTCTCTAGTGACATCTGTGGAGACCTGATAGAGCTAGGAGCTGACAGGCAGGAGAGCTCTTGTGATCGGAGTACTTCCCACCATGAAATTCCATCAACCCTACCACTGGATCCACTTCACCAATGAGAAACTGATTTTTAAAAAGGAGGAGGAGCCAGGTGTGGTCACAGCTGGGGAGAAGGGGTAGGTGCCTGCGGCAGGAGGATCACTTGCCCAGGTGTGGGAGGCTGCAGTGAGCTGTGACTGCACCACTGCACTCCAGCCTGGTGACAGAGGCTCTGTCTTGAAAAAAATAAAATAAAATAAAATTCAGAAACAGCTTGTAAACATTTACCACTATACTTTTAAAGTACTAATAATGTGAGACCTGTGTGACTTTAAACACAGTTTAAATTTTAGAATTCTTTTCAAGAGCGGAAAATCTTAGGGTGGTGCCTGTGGCTCAAAGGAGTAGGGCACCAACCCCATATGCCATATGCCAGAGGTGGTGGGTTCAAAACCAGCCCCGGCCAAAACCTGCAAAAAACAAAAACAAACAAACAAGAGCAGAAATCTTACCACATTGCCTAGGCTAGTCCCAAACTCCTAGGCTCAAGCACCCCTTGCCTCAGCCTCCTGAGTAGCTGGGACTACAGGCACATGCCACCATACCTTGCAAAATTTTAGTTTTGTCTTCCAGTTCTGGATGCTTAGTTTTTAAATGTATTACTTATTATGATGGCAAATACAAAAAAATTAACTGGCTAATATCCCAAGGCACAACACACATCGAGGGCGAGATTCATGAGTCTTCTTGGGATCTGCAAACATTCTGGCCACCTTCTTGTCAGAGCTAATTAGATCATTGTTATTTTTTACCTCATAATATTGCTGACAAAAAGCATGTACTAGACACAGGAGAAGTGTCAACATTTTCTTGTTCACCATGCTTATACTATTAAATTCATCTTTAGTTCTGTGATGTCTTTGGGGGAATATTTCAAAGCTACTTCTCCATTTTATAAGTACCAGGCAGTGGCTTCAAACCAGCCCTCCCACATGCCAGCTGGATAAGTCCCGTAAATCCTTCATCTGTAAAATGAAGCCACAATCACCTCCTTGCAGTGCTGTTGGGAGGATTAAATATCCATAGCACAGTTCCTGCCATTAGCATACTGAAGTCATTTGTTATAATCATCATTATCATCATCACCATTCTAAGGGCAATTTTTTATTTTTTAGGTCAAATCCCCAGGACTCTTTCCACTCCTCCCCACACTTTGAGCAGCAGTTTCAGCGCATACGCACCAGCAGCAGCAGCGCCCCCTGGACTGAGTGGAAATGCCAATTCTCAGACCACGGAGACACACTGAATCAGGAACTAGTGGCTGGAGCCCAGGTGCTGAAGTTTGAGAACTGCTGAGCAGGCAGATGGCAGCCTGGGAGACCCAGCAGGCCCTGAGGACAGGGAGCACCAGACCCAGAGGACCCTGTCAACAATATCTGCTAACATAACAGGCTGTAAGTTACCATTTGTCACAAACACAAAGCTTCCTATCTGTCTTTCTGGCTGTTTTCTTTAAACCCAAAATGTACCACTTGCATAAAAATGAAGCTTCTTATAAAAATCATATCCCCATACTCCTTCCTATAGCAACAGAAAAAAAAAAAAGACTAACTCCGTCCAGCTTAACCCAGACTATTGTCCCTATATAATTACTTTTCCAACTTCCTCTGTAAGACTTAAATTGGCACAAATACTAATATAATATCCCTTTCATCCATTCCAGAGACTATGAATTTAAGATATGATTAATCTAATTTTTATCATAAGGGAAATACACTCTGGCTGTTGTATGTACACGTTTACTATTTCTTTGAGATGGAGTCTCAAGCTGTCGCCCTGGGTGAAGTGCCATTGCGTCACAGCTCACAGCAACCTCAAACTCTTGGGCTTAAGCGATTCTCTAGCCTCAGCCTCCCAAGTAGCTGGGACTACAAACGCCCACCACAACGCCAGGCTATATTTTGTTGTTGTTGTTGCTGCAGCTGTCATTGTTTTAGCTGGCCTGGACTGGGTTCGAATCCACCACTCTCTGCCACCTTCAGTGTATGTGGCCAGTGCCCTGCCGATTGAGCTACAGGTGCTGCCTGTTTACTGTTTTTTAAACCAAACGGTCCCAGATTTGATGCTACCACAAGTTGAGTGATAGGAGCATGTGAAGTCGCAGATGCCCACAGGGAGAATGGAACCAAAACCAACCCCCCACTGGCCCTTCTGTGGCCTCAATGGGCTTGGTGCTGCACTGGGACAGGCTCTGTTTCTGTAACAGTCTTCTTACTACAAACTCAGGCCCTCACCAACACAAACATGTGGAGTGCAGCAGTTGTAAATTACTCCCTCAGTGCTTTCTCATTCAAACCAGGACACTTTTAAGAGAAGTAGGGAGGGTAATGTTAATAATTATGCCAGGACAGCAGGATTAAGGCAGGAACTGTGATCACCACTCCATCTGTCACAATCTACATGAGCACAGCAATCCTCAAAGTAATTTTCCTCTGGTGTGAAGACAACCAACTGAGAGGTTGGAACAGAGGTACAGCTACAAGCAAAACTCCACCAGAGTCCAACTCTCCAATCAAAGACTCAGTCTTACTTATAGGAGAAGCCTGACCCCAGTCACAGTGGGCTCTACCAGGGCAGGAGCCCAAATGGCTACACCGGAATCTCAAGCACCTACTATCAAGAACTACATGTAACAGGCATTCAAGAAATCAGCTGAACGGTGGACCAATACTTCCTATCATATCTCCCTGATTCTAAGATATATCCAGTTGGCTCTCTGCACACATGGGGCCCACATTCATGCAGTCAACCAAGGATTGAAAATATTTAGGAAATAAATGGATGGCTGTATCTGTGTTGAATGTGTACAAATGATTTTTTCCTTTTCATTATCTCCTAAGCATACAATATGCAATTATTTACATATCATTTACTTTATATTTGTACTATAAGTGAGCCAGAAAAGGTTTAAAATACACAGGAAGGCTGTGTATAGATCACATGCAAACACTACATCTTTTTATGTCAGGGACTCAAGCATCCTTGGATCTTGGTATCTTCAGGGGTCCTGGAAACAATCCCCCAGGGATACTAAAGGACAACCCTACTTTATCACAGTTGCACTTTTTTTTTTTTTTTTTTTTGAGACTGAGCCTCAAGGTGTCACCCTGGGTAGGGTGCTGTGGCATCATAGCTCACAGCAACCTCCAAATCCAGGGCTCAAGCGAGTCTCCTGCCTCCACCTCCCAAGTAGCTGGGACTACAGGCACCCGCCACAACGCCCAGCTATTTTTTGGCTATAGCTGTCATTGTTGTTTGGTGGGCCTGGGCTGGATTTGAACCCACCAGCTCAGGTGTATGTGGCTGGCGCCTTAGCTGCTTGAGCCAGAGGCAAGGAGCCACTTACTTTTTTTTATTTTTTATTTGAGACAGAGTCTCATTCTGTTGTCCTGGGTAGAGTGCCATGGCATCATAGCTTACAGCAACCTCAACTCCTGGGCTCAAGAGATCCTCCTGCCTCAGTCTCCTGAGTAGCTGGGACTACAGGTGCCCACAACCACATTCAGCTAGTTTTCTATTTTTAGTTGAGACAGGGTCTGGCTCTTGCTCAGGCTGGTCTCAAACTCCTAAGTTCAGGGAACCTCCCACTTCGGCCTCCCAGAATTGTTAGGATTACAGGTGTGAGCCATCATGCCTGGCCACAGCTTCACTTTTTGTTGTTGTTGCAGTTTTTGACCTGGGCTGGGTTTGAACCCACCACCTCCGGTATATGGGGCTGAAGCCCTACTCCTTTGAGCCACAGGCGCTGCCCCACAGCTTCACTTTTCAAATCAACGTGTGCATTATATGTATGTCTCCTGAGAAACATTATTAAGTCAGCAATATTTCTTACACGTTTTGAGTATCTTATTATGAAAAAAACACAGTTATCACTGGTTACTAACCAGATTCATATGGAAATGTTTTAATGATACTCATAGTACCAGAAACTCCATCATAGCAACCTCCAGGTGGGACTCCCACACAGAGACACCATCCGCCTAATGGGGCCTGCATGCTGGGAAACTCTCAGAGATCCTAGATCAGCATTTTCTGACCTTTTTTATCACGTGGTGCACTTGAATTTAGAAATCTATATAGGTTCATGTTGATAAAAAAAAAAAAAGAGTAAAAGAAAAAGAAAATACTTACTGTGCTTTGAACTTCTTTCAAAAATAACTAACGATATTTAAAATTTTTTGAGGTGCATTAAGATCCTCTCAAAGCACACCAGTTGAATATCATTGTCCTGAATCTTGCCTCTGCCTGTGGGGTGAGAAACCTGCAGGCTCCCCTGTCCTTAAGTGCAGCCTTTTGACTGAACACAAATTTTACAAAACGAATTATTCCATTAAAATGTAAGCAGCAGAGAAAAATAAAGCATTTCTTGCCTCCTGTGGTGCTTCACAAAGAATGATCTTAAAATCATTCCCCACCTCTCTCTCTTCCCCTCCCCCAAGCTGGTGATACCTTCTCAAGAATGGGGTGATAGCCTGGAATCTTGCCAAAAGGTGGAGTAACGCCATCTGTGTTGCCAACGCAGAGTAAGTGTGCTGAAGGTGTCCAGGCAGAGCCCTCAGATGGAAGCCCCTGAGAAGCTTCAGAGGCCTGACAAAGAGCTGAACGTCCTAGGCACACACCATATGCCAGGCTACGACACCCACCAGGAGCAGGGTCTCAACTAGATCCTACATTTAGGCCCCAGGACTTCCATCAGCCACTGCTGGCACTCACAGAAAAGCTTGTCAGAGGGCAGCACTGGGCAAACCCCTCTGTGAGGGTCCCTGAAGGAACACAGCATCCTGAGAAGCTCGGGTCCAAGGCAACCAGATCCCCCACCTGGCAGAATGTCAAAGCCTGCAGCAACCTGGGGAGTGAAAAGAGCTCTGGCTGAGTCAATCGCTGAAACATGTCAGGTGGAATGTCAAGTCCCTTCAGAGACCCTGTGATTATATTCTTGCTCACTGCAGATACACAGCCCATCTCTTGGAAGGGACACACAGATATTGGCAAACCTTATCTGAAAACAGCAGCCAGTCTGTTTGTTCCATCTGGTTCCCATTTACTGGTCTATTATAAGAGATATTACAAGGCTACAGATGAAGAGCTGTGGAGGGGAGGTGTGGGGAGCTTCTATGCCCTCCCTGGGTGCCACCCTCCAGGAAGCTCTGAGTGTCCCGCCATCTGGAAATTCTACTCTTTGTGTTCTGTAAGTAGCCATTCTCAAGGGCATGAGGTGGTACCCTAGATTTTCATTTCCCTAATGATGAGTGACCTAAGAGTACTTTCATGTGTTTATTAGCCATTTATATATCTTCTTCAGAGAAATGCCGATTCAAGACCTTTGCCCATTTTCTAATTAGCTTGCTTGATTTTTGGTGGTCCCGTGCCATCTTTATCTATTTCTAGCAAATAAAGCTAGTTAACCAAGGTAATACTCTCATGCAGATAAGCAGTTATTATGTCCACATAATGGAATAATAATTCCATAATGGAATAGTATTCCAGCAATACTATGGAATTAACTAGAGATGAGAACAGCTTGATGAATCTCAAAGGCAGCATCAAATTAAGCACAGCCCATCTCCACAAGTCACGTGCTATGCTGGCACACTCACATGGTGTCCTGGCAAAGGCAAATCTATGGTACAGACAGAAAACACATCAGGCAGCCCATCCTGCCGGTCAGGGTTCGCTGAACGCTTTTACTCCAGGCTTCAGACTCCTCATTCCTGGGGCGGCCTCAGAACAGAGTTCACGTTTGTGTATTTTTGTTTCTCAGGCAGTAACTTCGATTAGAATAATTGACTTGCAAGTTATTTTTAAATGCATCTCCCCTCCCTGTTATCCCATATATTATCTTTGTTCAAGTCGGGTGTAATTTCAAAGGGGCTGCATTTACAGCACCTTCTCCCCAAGGACCTAAAACACAGAACAACGAGACCAAACCACCTTGCTTTGCTCCTGCCGACCTCCCTCTCTGCCCTGTCGCCTACGGGCCTGCTGGTCCTCACCTCTTGGGAAACCTACAAGCTGAAATGTGATCAGTGAGAAAACCAAAAAACCTTTTACTTTGGCAGGCCAAATAAACATGGAAAACCTCAGCACTTTAAAAAAATAAAAATAAACACATGGGAGGCACCTGTGGCTCAAAGGAGTAGGGCGCCAGCCCCATATGCCCCAGGTCACCCAGCCCTGCCAAAAAACTGCAAAACAAACAAACAAACAAAAAGCACAGATCAATGGCTGTGAGGGGTGGGAGAAGATTCTGACTAAAAAGGCCCAGCAAGGTTTCCCCAGCATGACAGAAATGTTCTTGTTCTGTACCTAAATGTAGTAATGGTTACACATATCTCCCCTTGTTAAAATGCACAGAATGTAATAATCCCCTCAAAAGTCAATTTGCTGTATGTAATTTTTTAAAAATCTCACCCAAAAGGGAAAGATTCCCTCTTTTTATTTACGTAGGCACTGTACCAAACAGCTTACAAGCATCATTTCATAGAATCCTTACAAAACCCCAGGAATGTGATTACTGCTAACTTGGACCTATATCTGAAAGAACTAGGAGAAACTAAGTCCTGATCACTCAGACTCCTAAGATCCTATGTGACCTTTCCAAAACCCAGAGTGTTTGCAAATTATCATTTATCACACAGTAGTAGAAATTTCTAGTTGGCAGAAACATGTCTGCACATAATGTATTTTTCTCCCTGGGGATAAGGTCCACAGAGCTTCCATCAGATGTTAGGTGACCTATGATCTTTTATTTATTTTTTTGAGACACAGTCTCACTTTGTCACCCTTGACAGAGTACTGTGGCATCACAGGTCACAGCAACCTCAAACTCTTGGGCTCAAGTTATTCTCTTGCCTCAGCCTCCCAGGTAGCTGGGACTACAGGCACCCGCCACAACACCCCACTATTTTTCAAGACGAGGTCTCACCCTGGCTCAGGCTGCTCTCGAACTCATGAGCTCAGGCAATCCACCCTCCTCGGCCTCCCAGAGTGCTGGGAATATGGACGAGAGCCACAGGGCTCTGAACCTGTGATCTTAAAAGGCTCTGGACCCACTGTTCCACTGCAGAGCCCTCAATTTATGGGGGCTGGTGGGCAAGAGGCCCAGAGAGGGAGAATGGCCTGCCCCAGAGGACGCAGTTGTCTGTGGCAGTGCCAGGCCAGCTCTCTCTCCATCACCTGAAGATGCCACAGTCCCTAGCATTCCTGTGACAGTGACTCACATGCTCCCCAAAATGATTTTAGATCATGGGATATCCTCAAGAATAGGTGTATTTCTTTCTTTTTTCTTTTTTTTTTTTCAGTGTTTGGCTGGGGTTAGGTTTGAACACACCACCTCCGGCATATGGGGCCAGCGCCCTACTCCTTTGAGCCATAGGCACTGCCCAAGAATAGGTGCATTTCTCGTACCAAGCTAGGGCCAAGGAATTTCAAGTTTCCTATAACATAGGGCAGTGCCCAGGCTAATTCTTATCTTGTCACACATAAAAACTTCATTTTAAACCTTGAATATTTAGAGTAATTAATAGAGAAAGCTCCCAATGGACAGAAAAAGCAAGGATAGATCACGCAGAAAAGCATGCTTTTGATCTGTGCCTTTGATTTTCGGATGAGCTCAGAGAATTAACATTTGTAAGGAGCTCTTGACAAGCTGAGGCAGAAGCAAAAATTAGTGTGGTTCTGCTGCTCCAGGACCAAATGATTAGAAAGAGACAGATGGGTTGCCCAGCTTTGGTCTCTGCAAACAGCACCGTGCTGAATGCTAATGCTAGCTGCACTGAGGAACTTGCAGGAGACTACACCGTTTACTTTCATCTATCAGAAATTTCCAGGCCAGCAAGGGTTAAAGAAAACTCAGAACAACATAGCAGGATGTCTGAAATTATTTTAACTGTGAAAGCTAATCAAGGAAGAAAAATAAAGGGCATAAAATCACCTTGCTTGTGGTTTTCAACGCAGCTACTTATACTTGAGGACCTTGAATGGCTTATGGTATTTTAACTGTCACAAAACAAAAGCAACACATTATGATCATTTTATCTCCAAAGCTGAACAAAGATGGTTTAATTAGTTCTGAGAGTCACCCCTGCAAGGAGAAACTGAGGTGATATCTCTCAGGATGGAGCAAAAATATACCCTGCTGAGGGATGAACCCTGCTGTGACTCTGACATAAACCACAGCCTGAAAGCAAAAGCTCATTCCTTCTAATAAAACTCAAGAAATAATAGAAGTAGGACTTTCCTTGGTCTACCTGCATGCAAGGGAGCCACAGGTGTAGCTGAAATGAAATGCCATCTACTCTTCCTATAACTGATTTTTGCGTAGGTTTATTAATTGCAAAAATGTATTCCCTGGAATTCAGGACTCTCAAATGATGAGTGAGGGTGAGGTAGGTCAGAGACACAGAACAGAGAAAGAAAGAAAACTACCTCAGTAGTCAGGGACCGCCCTTCTTCTGTGAGTGCTGATGTCTGAATTTTACTTACCAGATTGACTTTTTTTTTTTTTTTTGGAGACAGTCTCACTTTGTTGCCCTTGGTTGAGTGCTGTATCATCATAGCTCACAGCAATGTCAAACTCCTGGGCTCAAGTGATTCTGTTGCCTCAGCCTCCCAAGGAGCTAGGACTACAGTGTCCATCACAATGCCCAGCTATTTTTTAGAGACAAGGTCTTGCTCTGGCTCAGGCTGGTCTTGAACATATGAGCTCAGGCAATCCACCCACCTTGGCCTCCCAGAGTGCTAGGATTACAGGCGTAAGCCATGGTGCCTGGCTCAGATTACCATCTTTGAAGAAATGGTCACTTTGGGCTTGGCGCCTGTAGCTTAGTAGCTAGAGCACCAGCCACATACATCAGAGCTGGCAGGTTCAAACCCAGCCTGGGCCAGCCAAACAACAATGTCAACTACAACCAAACAAAAAGCTGAGCATTGCGGCATATGCCTGTAGTCCCAGCTACTTGGGAGGCTGAGGCAAGAGAATTGCTTAAGCCCAAGAGTGTGAGGTTGCTGTTGAGCTGTGATGCCAGGGCACTCTACCAAGGGGCAACACAATGAGACTCTGTCTCAAAAAAAGAAAAAGTCACTTTGGAGTAGAAGGGGACCCTGGGCAAAGACAAAGCTAAGGTTTACTGAGCATTTCTTAAGTGTCCGGTCTGTGGCAAAATGCTTTATGCACATCATCTCATTTAACCCTCCATCAATACCATAAGTAGGTACTGTCATGATTTTTTCCGTCTGACAGATAAGTAACTGAGACTTAGACAAGGTGAAGTGACTGACCCAACCTCCCACATCTATTCCATGGAACTGGGGTCCACAGCACAGCTACAGGACCTGAAGTGCACACTCGTAAACACTGCCTCAGCGACTCCATCCTTTCTGCAAAGATGGGGAAACTGAGGGCTAGAGAAGTGAGGGACCCAGTCCAGTGCAGCAGTGCAGACCCAGGGACCTCCAGCTCAGGCTCACCCTGCCTCCAACATGGAGAGTATGCGTGGCTGGACTGGCAACTCCCCAAGAGCACCTGCACCTCTACCCTCTCTCGGCCTTCCCTCCCTCAGCAGCTGCAGCACTCTCAGGGACACTCAGCCAGGGTTGGGTGGGCAAGTGGACGAGTAGTGGGCAGGTGAATGAAACTATTTGAACTCGGCTCGGCGTCCATAGCACAGTGGTTACGGCGCCAGCCACATACGCTGTGGGTTCGAACCCAGCCCAGGCCAGCTAAGCAACAATGACAACTGCAACAGAAAAATACCCAGGTGTAATGGTGTGTGCCTGTAGTCCCAGCTGCTTGGGAGGCTAAGGCAAGAGAATTGCTTAAGCCCAAGAGTTTGACGTTGCTGTGAGCTATGACGCCAGAGCACTCTACCGAGGGTGACATAGTAAGACTGTCTCAAAAAAAAAAAAAAAAAAAAACCTATTTGAACTCATAAGGGCCACTTCCCACTCTCGTGCCATTGGTGAAAGGTTTCTCCAAAGTAGATTCTCAGCAAATGTACTTTTAAGCCACTTTTACAATTGAGAAAGCAGAAGTTGCTTCATAATCTGTAGGCAGACATGGGGCTACTTAACAGTCTTACAGAGAGGCTGGAAAGCCCCAGGGAAATCCCAAAGCAGGTTCTAACCAAAGATAGTGGTGGTGCCTCCAAGTTAGCTATGGACTCAGAAACAGACCAGCATTAGAATCCAGACCAGAAGGGGGAGGGACGCAAAACTCAAGTGACTTTGGCAAGTCACTTTCCCTTCTGCTGCCTTCCTCTCCTCAGCTGTCAAATGGCACAATACCTGCTATTTTTCTCACTATAAGAATAGAATTAAATCATAGGCATATCTGAAGGTAAAGCTCCCGTCACACACTCCGACACACAGGAAATAACTCAATACTTCAGCTGTCCCCTTCCTCACCTGGGAAAAATGCTGTGTAACTCCAATACTTTAAGAAACAAATGGATTTACAAAGCCTAAACCAACAAAGAAACTAACGTATATAAAAGTGTCTTAAAAGCTGTGAGGAGTGGGGCAGCACCTGTGGCTCAGTGAGTAGGGCACCAGCCCCATATACCAAGGGTGGTGGGTTCAAACCCGGCTCCAGCAAAACTGCAACCACAAAAAAAAAAAAAAAAAAAAAAAAGCCGGGCGTTGTGGCAGGCGCCTGTGGTCCCAGCTACTCAGGAGGCTGAGGCAAGAGAATCCCCTAAGCCCAGGAGTGGAAGGTTGCTGTGAGCTGAGATGCCACAGGACTCTACCGAGAGCAACAAAGTGAAACTGTCTCTAAAAAAAAATAAAAACAGCTATGAGGAGGTTTGGCTCCTCAAGCAGCTAGGGTGCCAGCCACATACACCAAAGTGGTGGGTTTGAATTTGACCAGGGCCTGCCAAACAATGACAACTACAACCAAAAAATAGCTAGGCGTTGTGGCGGGCACCTGTAGTCCCAGCTACTTGGGAGGCTGAGGCAAGAGAATCACTTAAGCCCAGGAGTTGGAGATTACTGTGAGCTGTGATGCCACAGCACTCTACCCAGGGTGAAAGCTTGAGGCTTGAAGCTCTGCCTCAAAAAAAAAAAAACAAAAAAAAAAAAAAAAAAAAAAGCAATGAGGAATACCGCAGTTTCATGCTGATAAGAGTTAAGTTAAAAACATCAACAAAATCAAAATAAGCCTCGATACACCCAACTTCCCCCTTTAGTACTGCAGACTACTCACAGAGATTAAGCATTAGAAAGTGCTCTAAGGTGAGTTTGTTCCATCAAGTTATAACAGAGGCTACAGAGGCTCAGAAAGATGAAGTGATGTGTTCAGGGCATCCAGCAAGGCTTCCTGAGCTTCGGTGAGGTTGAGCAGGACAGCCAGGAAAAGAGCAGTCCTCTCAAGACTCCTGCAACACTGAGGCCCTGTTAGTGTAGCAGCTACCTCTGTGACAGAGGGAGGGGTCCCCAAAATGCTCATTTTCATCTAAGTCACACAGCCAAGAGAATAATGTCATCACAATGATGATAAAGATAAGTGGGGAACAGTCATATGGGCTTCAGTCCTAACTTTAACTCAGTACATGACTATGTGCAAAATTTTTTTTTTTTTTTTTGGACACACAATCTCACTTTTGTTGCCCTCCATAGAGTGCTGTGCTGCCATAGCTCACAGCAACCTCAAACTCTTGGGCACAAGCAATCCTTTTGCCTCAGGACCACAAGAGCCCACCACAACATCCAGCTTTTTTTTTTTTAGAGATAGGGTCTCGCTCTTGCTCAGGCTGTTCTCGAAATTCTGAGCTCAGGCAATCCACTCAGCCTCCCAGAGTGCGAGGATTACAGGAGTGAGCCACTGCACCCACCCCCATGCCTATGTGCCAATGTTAACTATTCTAGGCCTGAAGGAAAGTGCTGTTTATCAGTTTCCACCTCTGTAGAATGAAAACAGTCACTGCATCTTTCCCCTATTATGAGGATTAAACAAGATCACAAGTGTAAAATATACAGAACAGAGCCTGGTACTGGCATGGGGTAAGTGCCTAATGAATATCAGCTATTATTATTATTTTCATTGACTAGTAAAGGAGGGGTTGAGGGTAGCCAAGTCCATGGCCCATGCATAATCATCCATCTATTTATTATCAACCAGTCACTTGAAGGAGGGTGGGCACACGTGATTATCCACAACTAGCAAATAAATACAATCACTGTTTCCAACGAGGGGTTTTGTTTGCTTATTTGGGGTCAGCTAAGAGGCTATTCAGTACCATCACATTCTGCAGGACTTCAACTGTGCTCTCCTCTCGCCTTATGTCCTTCCTTCTCCCAAACTTTGCCGTCTCATACCCCTGCTCATTTTTAATAGTACAGTAGAAGCCACATCTGGCAGGTCCATACCAATGGCACAAATTTTGAAGAGCTATAAAGCAAAGACCTGAAATCCACCCCTTTGTTTCCAGCTGTGGGAAGTACCACACACCATCCTAGGCTCAACAGCCTCATTCCTATATGGTGTTTTTTTTGGAGACAGAGTTTTACTATGTCACCCTCAGTAGAGTGCTGTGGCATCACAGCTCACAGCAACCTCAAACTCTTGGGCTTAAGCTATTCTCTTGCCTCAGCCTCCCAAATAGCTGGGCCCACCACAACACCCAACTATTTTTTTGTTGTAGTTGTTATTGTTGTTTGGCAGGCCCAGGCCAGGTTCAAACCCACCAGCCTGGGTATATGTGGCCAGTGTAGCCGCTGAGTTACAAGCACTGAGCCCCTATTTTTTAAAGTATTTAAAAGATTGTCCTGATCACAAAACTTAATTTGCAGTTAAAGTGACTCTGTGGTTCCACAAGCTAATGAAAAGTAAAGAGAAAGATCCCCACTAAGGTACTAACAGGGGCAGAAAGTCAGCTGTTATGGGACAGTCACGGTGTTTTAGGAACCAGCAGTCCAGGCTGAAGGTCAGGACTCTGGTTCAGAGGACTACATTGGTCTTTCGAACCACAACCTGGAAGAAAAAGGTGGGAAAAACAGGAATTGTGACTACCAGGTAGCAGATCTAATCCCCTCAAGCAAAGTGTCTCTCCTGATCTTAGCCCAACGAGGAGGAGGAAGGAGGAAGTGGCAAGAGAGATTGCCTAGGCCCCTCGACAAAGGGGGAGCCAGAAGAACGCAGCAGTCTAGCTTCCCCTGCCCCTCAAGAAACCACATACAGTACAGCCACCCCTCGGTCATGGTGCAGAAAGCCAGCCCTGAACAACATGAAAGGCCAACAGGGAATAACAAGGACAGAGACTCCCGGCACCGCCTGCTATGGGCACCAGACTGAGCAGACTGGGCATGTATGTACCTTGGTTTGTAAACACAAGGCACAATTACCACACAACCACACACACAAACTGAGCCCTGCTCATGAGCACTTTGTTCTTGTGTGCCCCACAGAAGCAAGCAGTCATTACAAATGGAAGTTCAAAGACTGTGTGCTGACAAACAGAGAAGCAGAGCCCAGCAGCGGCTCAGTCCCTCACCCTGTCCTCGCGTTCTTCCAACACAGCATTCTGGGACTTTGATCTCAGTTTCATAATTAGTTTTCAGAAACTACACAGAGACCCTGATCAATGTCTATGAGTAACACAGAACCTCCAACTAACTGGATGCACCTGATCAGAGCACTGGTCTTATTAATCCACCAAGAAACATTCTAATTGGCGATTTAACACAGAAGAAGCTACATCTAATTTGAGACTTGGAATCAGAAACTTAAATTCATTCTATGATAATGTTAACTCATTTTGAGCCCACCACCTCTGGCATATGGGGCCGGTGCCTTACTCCTTTGAGCCATAGGCGCCACCCTAATGTTAACTCATTTTAAAAATATTTATTAAGCACCCACTGTGTGCAAGGTATGGTTATGACCACCCAGTGGTGGCCAGGCACACTCCCTCATGGAGCTCATGGTGTATTTAAGACTTTATTTGTCGATTTTTTTAATTTGCAGAAGGGAACTGGGGCTTTGGTCTCGGAGTGAATTAAACAATGTCATTCTATCCAAGTGTTTATTTGGGACCTCTCCATGGAATTTACTGTCTGTTAGAGGAAGAGAAGGCGTGAAGAGCACAAAGGAAGTCCGTTCTGGTAGAGGCAGCTGTGAAAGCACCCAGGAAGTGGGTTTTCACACTGTGTTGGTGGAAGGTCCAAGGAGGAGCCTCTGGGCCAGCAGCGCAGGAGAGTTATCTGATAGCTTTCTTACGAACAGAAAAGGACCTAATGCTTAAACAAACAAGGAAGCCCTAATTTTATAGAGTCCCACCCCTTCCTGACACTGATGGAGAAAATGAGACCCAGAAAAGGGAAAGAATCACCCAAGCACACATCAGCTCTCCGAGGGTCAGAAACTAGGATAACAGGCCTACAGGATAACAGATCCCTTAATAATTCACAAACTGTGGGTTTTTCAGTTTTCAGTTATTCATTTGTTCCTAAAACAGCCTCTGGGGCAAGGTGGGTGAGAGTCAGAGGGACACCTGTCCCAGCAGCCTTCCCCACAGTGCACAGTGCACAGCTTGGTCGGTGGCCACAGGCTGTGGTGGGTGGCGTTGCCAGGCCTCACCTCTTTCTAGTGCGTCATCTTGTTATGGCAACAGGGGACACATTCAAGTGAACTGAGTAAGACCGAGCCTGGCATCGAGGCAACCTCCAATCCAGGCTAATTTGGGAAATGATTTTTCTGCACGCTCACACATGACTCATCTTTACAGGGCTCCTATCAGGTCTCTTGGCTACAAGGAATCCCATTCAAATGGCCTCTGCCAACAGCTGCTCCGGGGACCAGGAAACATTTGGGGTTGCTGTGGTTAATTTTTTTAAAAAACACATTTAGCCTGTGTTAGTGCTCCTGCTAGTCTTGATACAGCACTGCCAATGTCATTAGTATTACGAGTATCATGTGCTGCCTAAAGGCTGGCAGCAAGAGGGGGGGTTACCTTAATTTAACTGGTAGATTTTTTTTTTTTAAAGACCAGAAAAAAGGCTCAGCGCCCATAGCTCAGTGGTTAGGCACTGGCCACATAAACTGGGGCTGGTTGGTTTGAACCCAGCCCGGGCCTGCTAAACAATGACAACTACAACAAAAAAATAGCCAGGTGTTGTGGCTATAGTCCCAGCGACTGGGGAGGCTGAGGCTCACTTAAGTCCAAGAGTTTGAGGTTGCTGTGAGCTGTGACACCACGGCACTCTACCAAGGGCGACATAGTGAGACTCTGTCTCATAAAAAAAAAAAAGAAAAAGAAAAGAAAAATAAAGACCAGAAAAAAAATTGAGAAGCATGAATAAGAATTAAGATAGCTACTGTATCTCCAACAACAGGGGAGGCTCCAAGCAGTGCTCTGTAAAGGCAAGAAAGGGGGTCGGTTCCTCATTTCACTTCCCTAGGACTGTGATCTTGGGCAAGTAATCAAATTTCTCTGGGCCTCAGCTGTTCTCACGTGCAAAATGGGGATTTCAGCCCTACTTCCCCACAGGGCTGCTGTGAGGATGGCCTGAAAGGGTTCTGGAAACTATAAGAAATTGAAAAAATGTTCAAGACTTTCAAGACTTTTGATATTAATCCTGGACTGTGACCCCTAAAGGACCAAGTTTCTGCTGGCTCCCTGCTGCCACGAGGTGTCACTTGCTGTCTGCCTATCAGTAAGCATTTAAGAGTGAGTGAAGGGAGAGCAGGTGCCATCAGAATGCCACATTGGTTCATTGAGTACTTTTTGACCACAAAAGTTTCTAATGATGGGAGGAAAAGAAAGTATAAAATTTGAGTTTAAAATTAATCAAAATACAGCAACTGTGAATATAAGAGGAACTCTTTCTTAGGCCACAAAGACGTGCAGCCCCACATAACAGTGCTTGCACTTTCAGTATGTTCTGAAAAAGTACATAATGACAAAAAGTTACCATGAATACAGTCACTGTAAATTCCAGCTAATAATAAAAGCATCTTCTGACATTTGAAATGACAGCACATTGAGTTTAAAACCGCACTTATTGTGTCTTTGGGGGTCTGCTGGGTGAGCCACCCTGAACCTTCCTGAGGCCAGGGAGCCACAGTGCTGCCCAGAGGGTTTAGTAAAGATGAAACTTCCAGGCAGAGGTGGTTTGTAGGAGTAAAAAGAAACTGCATAATTTACCTCCTTTGTGATATCTATTTTTATCCTTAGCCCCAGCAAAAGGTGAGGCCCAGAAGGCAAGGACCTTTGCTGCATCCTTAGTCCTAGAACAACACCAGGCCCTCAGGAGAGTCCATCAACTGCCTGTTGAATGAACTAAGTACAGGAAGGAAAGACACTGAGGGTGCCATCAATACACTGAAGCACATTTTTCAGCACATTCTTCATCCACCGCAGAGGCCTTCATCCCTCCTCCTACTATCAGGCTGGTTCCTACCCACTGGACTGCGCCCAGCTGATTCCACTCATCCTCCCACCTCTCCCTAAGTCTCCTGCTGTCACAGAAGTGCAGTGGTTCCCTGACTACCGATCCCCACTAAGAGTCTGATCCCTGGGTACCTTCAGCCTTCCCCACAGTGCACAGGCTAAGCCTGGCTTTACAGTGGGCCGCATAGTATCTGCTAACTTCACCACTGAATTCCCAGAGCCTCGTGCAGCACCTGGCAGAGCAGGCAGGCAAGTGCTAAAGGAAGGAACCAAGTCCTGAATCCATGAAGGAATGGGGTGAAGATTTCAAAGTCCAGCTCAAAGATAAATAAACATGAGTCATTTCTCCAAGGAAAAGGGTGCAAACTCAAATGTCAATGGTCAGGTGAGCAACAGGAATCATGATGTGGCTGGCTATGGGAGTGGCAGGGCTCCTTGGAGGTGACCACTGCCTGACTTCCACACACAGCTGGTTTATATGTAGGAACAAGGGCTCAGGGTTCCCAGAAATGCTCATGAACCAGGAACCTAAGATTTCTGAGCAACTTTCTGATTTTCAATATACACCATCAAGTCTTTGTTCCCTCAAGAACATATGTACCAAGCAAGAGATATCTATGGACTGAATCCAGCCCATTGCTATCAGTCCACACTTAGGCTCCAGAAATGTTAGGGTGTCAACTCATATTCAGTGTCTTTATTGGAAGAAACATGAGCAAACAGAACCACCAGAACTGCTTGAACAACCAGAACCATGTTCATTTCTTCCTCAAATGAAGCTGCCATTGGTCTTCCAGAACGAGGCCCTCCTACCTACTAAAAAAGAGCCCCCTCTCCTTGGCAGAGCACCCTGCTCCACCAGGCTCTGTTCTACTCAACACCTCCTTGTCACCTCTGCAAGCACTAAGAAGTCTGGCCTGGGCATGGTGGCTCATGCCTTTGATCCCAGCACTCTGGGAGGCCAAGGGGGTGGACTGCTTGAGCTCAGGAGTCCCAAACCAGCCTGAGGAACGAGACCTCGTCTCTACTAAAAATAGAAAAACTAGCTGGGCATGATGACACACGCCTGTAGTCCCAGCTATTCAGGAGGTTGAGGCAAGAGGATAGGTTGAGGCAAGAGGATAGCTTGAGCCCAGGAATTTGAGGTTGCTGTGAATTATGATGCCATGACACTCTACCCAGGGCAACAGAGTGAGGCTCTGTTTCCAAAAAAAAAAAAAAAAATTAGTCTAGAGAAGGCCCCTCCACGCCAGCCTTCTTGGACCCCACAATTCAACCCTTCTCCACCAAGCCTCAGCTGGCAAGCTCCATCTAGCCCAGCAAGTTGTCCCTCTGCCACCCTCTGTAACAGCTTGATCCCCTACAGGCACTTGGAAGCTGAACATGAGACTTGCTTTTCTGCATCCCTGTGAAATGCCCTGTCCTCCTAGGACGTGTGTAGCTGTGTCTGGCCCCGACTACAGGCCCCAGCCTGGCCCTGCTGAGGACCAGAAGTGACAGGCTTGGAGGCTCCACCCCAGGGGGTAAAGAGAACCCCAGGAGGAAGGAGGATAAAAAACAGGCAGAGTCTCGGGCTGTAGGGATGTGAAAGGAACTTTCCTGTTCATTCAAAAAAACTTGGTTTCCCTAAACCCTGACAACTAAAAACACCGGGCCTTCTTCTTTCATAGAGAAGCAAGTATGAACACATTTAAACAACATTTCTGTTGCTTCAAGACAACAGTAAACAGCACAACTCCACTCAGACAATTGTTTGCTGGGAGCGGGCTGTCATCTAAGAACTTCTCAGGAGACTTAACAGGTCCATTTGGAAAACTCCAGCAGAAACCTAATGGAAAATCCTGACAAAATGCAAAGTGAATTTCACTTACAACAAGCAGCAGAAACCACCAGGAAGGTCCATCGCTACTTCAAGGAGTGTCCCAATCTTGCTTGGCAGTTGTGTATGGAATACAGCAACAGACCATTTACAGGAAGCCTAGACCTTCTGCCAGCTCCACATCTGGGATTCCCAGTCAGCGGGCCGTGTCAACCCCCAAACTGTCTTACTCTCCTGCTTCTCGCCACGTGCATCCTCCTCTCCCACTTTCCACAGGCCCTTCTACTCTGCCCTCTTCCGCCATCTCCACCTCCACCTCCCTTCAGAGACCTCCCCAGTCCCTCTGCTGGGAAGGCCTCTCCCTCACCTGTGCCCACTGAGCACCTTCCTGGGGCCTGGCGCCCAGGGCTGATGCCAGGGCAGACAAGCTTCTCCGAGAGAAGGCACTGTCTGGGTTTTGCACCCACCACAGCCCCTGGCAGAGAGTTGTGCCCAGAGAAGGACCAAGGACGAAAGAAACGGGCTTTAGGCCTTTATCGGGCAGCAGAGAACTCAAGTTAAAAGTCAGTTCACTCCCAGAGGCCTACACATGGAGAGTAGCTTGTGGGATCACATGTAATTTTTATTCTGCTCTTTTTACTTTTCTATGATTTCCAAGTGTTAACATTGAGCACACAATAGTCTTCTAATCAAAGAAAATCAAGCTAATGCTATTTTTAAGCAGATTATCCAAGTCTCCCAACAGTACCATTCTGATGAGACACTATACAAGGAGTTCCTGAGAAATGCTGCACAGATGAACCCAAGATATTTCTGGAACAGCACGTGTGCAGGAAGGCACTCGTGGTCACTGGCTAAGGCTGGGGGCTGACTCAGAACAGTGAGAAAAATACAAAAAAAGGCCCCTGAAACCAAGAGCCCCACCCCTGAGGAAGGCGCCCAGCCTCTGGTCAAGCAGCCAGGCATGAAGGCCAGGCCTGCACCCTTTCGCTGTGTGGCTACAGGAACTCACTGAACCTCTCTGAGGTCCCTGTCAAACTGGGGCCATATTCTCTCTCAGAGACTCTTCAAGCAATACATTTCAGGTGCTAAGTGGAAAGTGGCTATAGAGGAAATACTCAGTAAAGGCTACAAAAATTTCCTTCTTGAGCCCACTGCAGAGGGGGTGTCCCAGAAAAGCATCCCAGTTCAACCCCGGAAATGTAAGCAACTTCCAAAATCAATTCTACACGGACTCTCTTTTCTGCCTCCTAAAAGTCTGCCTTCCATAATTCAGCCGCCAAATTAACCCAGATTATGACACCCGCCGCGTTGCCTCGCCACCGCCCACCTCACCTTGGGCCCAGGGACTGGCCCCGCAAAGGTGTGGCGGCTAATTAAGCCCGGGCCCCATGTGCACGGCAGCAATCGAATCTCTGGAGACTCTATTCCCAGTCCAGGTAAAACCCAGGTAGTCAGAAAGCAGCTCCCCAAGATTTCTAGGAATACACAAAGAAAGGTTCGCACCACGGTTCGTAATCTACTCCACCCCACCGGCTCCCACACGCCCTGCTTCCAGAGCTGAGCTGGAGGCCACGGGAAAACTTGACTGCGTCCTCGAAACGCCCAACACAGCCAGTCGGCTTCCTCTAAAGCGACCGAGGCGGACACTCTGGTTAAATTTAAACTCGAGCTCCTCAGAAATGACACATTTCACAGCCCAGCTCTGCTCAGCCCCGGGAGAGCCCACACAGGGCACAGGTCGCGCCGCCGCCGCAGCACGCGGCAGGGGTTCTCTCCCCGCGCCCGGCTCCAGCCATTTTCCCCAGTCCCCCGGGCCCTGCGACCCCCGCCCGGTCCCGCCCCGCCCGCGGGCCCCGCCGGCCCAAGATGGCCCTGGAGGGGAAGCTGCCGGCGCCGCGGCCCGGCCTGGGCGGCAGCCCCGCGCCCACCCGAGCACACGCAGGCCCGCGCCGCCGGGAAGCCGCAGTCGGCCCGCCAGCCGCGCGCCTCACCTGCTTTCTCGATCTTGCCGGACATTTCCGGGCTGCGCCGGAGCCCGAGGCCGCCGCTCATCGGGCCCGGGCCGGGCCGCTGCGGGGCGACAGGCCGGCGCGCCCGCCGCTCGCCTCGGCCCTGGCTCGCCGCGCCTCAGACCCGCGCCGGCATGGCGGGCTCCGCGCGGCCGCGGCCCGTGCGCTCGGCGACCGCGCTCCAGCCCGCCCGGGCCCCGCCGCTCCCGCCGCCGCTCCGCCTCCTGCGCCCCGCCGCCGCTCCCGGGCCCGCGAGCCGGCCGCAGCGCCCCGCCGCCGCCCGCCCGCCGGGCCTCGGCCCCGGCCCGGCCGCAGCGCCACCTGCCGGCCTCCTGCCGCGCTGCCGCCCGCATAGCGCCCCCTGTCGGCCCGGAGCCGCCCCGAGCCGCAGCGCCCCCTGCCTCCCCGGAGTGCCCATGCCAAGGCCTGGGTCGTCGGCGCCTGGGACTCTGCATCCTCCGCAGAGATCCAAGTTTCCAGGCCAAGGTCTGGGCTTGACACCCCCACCCCCGGTCGGTGCTTTCCACTCCCCAGAGCCAGCGTGTCACCCCACCCGAGACAGAGTCTTGCTGGCCCAGGGCATAGGGATAACACCCACCCCATCATCCAGGATTCAGCATCCTCTGCCAGCCAGAGGTCCTGGGCCAAGGCCTAGAACTGGCTTAACTAGGACTCAGCTTCTGCTGAATGCGATTTGTCCTAAACCTCCAGGAGAGACACAGCACCACCACCACCCCCGCTGCCGTCCCTTCACTGGAGCTTCTACACCAAGGCCTGGAGTGACCCCAGAGTACCCCCTCTAAGCCCAGAGGTCCCACCCCAAGAAATAAATCCACCAGGCATTCAAAGCCCTCTGCTGGCCCATAGTCCACACCAAGAGGTGAGACTCATCTCCCCTCCATGCAGGACTAGGCAACCCCTGCAAGCTAGAGCCCCTCTTAGGTGACCCCACTCAGGACTGAGTGTCCCCTGAGGCCTACAGCCTCTGTGCCAAGGCCTGGACACACCCTCATCAGAAACACAGCAGCTCCTTGCCTACCTTGCTCATGTGATTTCAGATGGGTACTCTGGGAGCTGTGGGCCTTTTCTAGTGTGGTAATGAGTTGATTAAAAGTCCCTGAAAGGTGGACACCATGGCCCAGTACTTTGGCAGGGTCACTTGAGACCAGGAGTTCAAACCAGCCTGAGCAACATAGCAAGACCCCAGTCTATTTAAAAAAAAAAAAAAACCTAGCCAGGTGTGATGGCAGGTACCTGGTAGTCTCAGCTACTTGGGAGGCTGAGGCAAGAGGATCCCTTGAGCCTAGAAGTTTGCAGTTGCAGTGAGCTATGATAAAGCTACTGCACTCCAGCCCAGGCAACAGAGCAAGACTGTAAAAAATAAAATAAAACAGGGTGGCGCCTGTGGCTCAGTGAGTAGGGCGCCAGCCCCATATACTGAGGGTGGCGGGTGCAAACCCAGCCCTGGCTGAATTGCAACCAAAAAATAGCCAGGCGTTGTGGCGGGCGTCTGTAGTCCCAGCTGCTCCAGAGGCTGGGGCAGGAGAATCACGGAAGCCCAAGAGCTGGAAGTTGCTGTGAGTCCTGTGACGTCACAGCACTCCACTGAGGGTGTTAAAGTGAGACTCTGTCTGTACAAAAAAAAAAAAAAATTGTTTTTAATAAAAAATAAAATAAAATAAAAAGTCACTTGTTTAAGAATCAAAGAACCTAGGATCTAGGCACCATTTCAGATGCTGTGAGCCCCACAAAAAGTGAGCACAATTGATTCTTCCCTCCAAAGAGTTAATAACTTAGTTGAAGAGTCAAGGTTAAATCATGTAATACAAGTATTAAATAACAATAAATTATAGTAGCATGAGGGATGTTCAAACATGGGGAAATCTCTTGCTGCCCACCTGCTGTTCTTGACCCAAGGTTGAATACAAAGAAGTAGCACAAACCAACTAGGTTAGGTTTTCCTCCTGTTTCCCTCCAAATAAGAAAAATAAGCTAGTGGGGGAAGGGGTGTAAGGAGAAAGAAAGGTGGCTGATGCTGTGGGAGTCCTGTTTCCACCTCCCTGTGCAGGCTGATGGATCAGGGATTCTGTAACTGACAGCCAGCCTTAAACTTTGAAAGCCATTGGTTGTGAAGTGCAGCCCCCTAGAGGTCAAAGGCAAAGCCAAAGATCCATTAATCTATTTCTCTTTTCAAGCTGAGGGGCCTGTTCTGCTCTCTTGGCAGATGGGCCACTAGACAAACTGGCCCCTGGCCCAGGCCCACCTCCCTGACAACCCCCATGCTATTCCAACCCTTCTAAGCCTCTGAGCTAAGAAGGGCCAGTGTTTTAAGTCCAAAATCCTAGGTGCAAAGTAGAAAATCAGACTGAATGAATGCTAGGTGCAGTTAGGGGTTTGTGAGACCTAATCCAAATCTATTTAATAAATCATGACATATAAAATGATAAAAGATTTGCAAATGATAAAGTGCTTTGCAGGTGGACATCGTTATAAATTAGGGTTAGGGAACTTATTTAATAGAGGTTGTTCATCAAAGGTGTTTATCGCCATAGTAGAACATGCACAGGGTAAGGAAGCAAATGAATTCCTGTAGCCCTTCTTCTCAACTTAGAGCCTTCTCATATGCTATTCCTGTTGTCTAGAATATTCCCTCCCCTCTTCTCTACCTGCCTAATTATAATCATCTTTCACTTTTTAGTTTCACTGTTGGGAATCCTTCCCCAACACCCATGGGAGGGCCAGCTCCCTGCAGTGGTCAGGGCACTATGTCACTGTCAGAAACTCAGCTCTGCTTGGTCAGAGCAGAAAGGGAATTTGTTGGAGATCATAATTATCAAACAAGGAATACAGCCAGGTCCAAACTCAGCCAACTCCAGGCTCGAGGACAACAGCATTGCTCCTCTGTTGCCTGAATTCTCAAGCCATCTCTATACAGAGGACAAAGTTGGGCACCAGGCCTGGGCCTATCCTTTGCCTGCTTAATAACCTGATAGGCAAAGAGGGTCTCTTTCCTCATTGTTCCCATGTGGACTCTCATTAGTCCCGTTTGAAACACATGCCTATCCCAACACCAGTGACTGCAGGCAAAGGGGCATGATACGGTTTGACCAGAAAAGGAGAATGAAGAAGGTGTTGCTCAAAACAATATCAGAGAGAAGATGCCAGTGAGGCAGACAGACGCCCACCTAGGTGTCTACACAGTCAGGAACCTTGTAGCGTCCCTTACTCAGGCCCTGCTGCAGCTCCTTGATTTCTTGCATCTCCTTAAGGCTGCCCCCTTCAGGGCACTGTGAGCTATATGCAGGCAGAGATTGTTTTGTACCTATGGGACTTTAATTTATGGAGGTGACTGAGTAACCACATAGTGAGGCCAATGTCACTGAGAGAAAACATATTGCATTTCCCAGGAGAAGGGGCACCTGTGCCATACAGGGCTGCATGGAAAGCCTCAGGTTTGGGTCAGGAGCAGAAGCAGGAGCGAGGGAGGTACCTCGGCCAGAGTCTTATTAGGGTTACTGGGGAAAGGTCAGGCAGAGCAGGGGAAAGAGTTTAGGACTGGCCAGTTTGGATAATTCCAGTGGGCTCTTGGCTAGAGAGGTGTCTCTAATTACCTGGTATCTGGCTCTGAGTGATTTAGGGCAGGAGAATATTAGCCTGGGGTGTGGGAATTATAAAAGGAGGAGGCTGGGGCTGTGCACTTGGGATTGGCCGGGTTGCGTATGAAAGGAGTGCTCCCTTGGCTCTGTCTGAGAACTGGCTAGCTCTGGGAAGGGCACGCCCTCCCTCACCCACGAGAGTTTTAAGATGTCAAAACAAAGATGAACCTGGGTATGCAGATATATTCATTCACTCTGGGGTATCAGGAAAATCCAAACAGAGAAGGCAAAGAATAGGTGGGTTTTGTGATTTCATGTTCTAATTGAGATTGCTCTATCATTCATAACTGAAAGCACGAAGGCCCCACATCCCTCCATGCCCTCCAAACAGCCTAATCCTGACCTGGGGTCAGTGCTCAGGAAATGGAGGAGATGTCCACAGCCATCGTCTAAAGGTCCAGGACAGATGTCTGGGTCATCGCTCCACCATCTAAATGTGGAATATTCCAGACCGACCCCAGCAGAGCAGACAGCAGATTGGCTTTGTGGTAGCTTTGGCCTTTTCTTTCACCAGTAGGGGTTCAGAGCAATTAGCAGCCCTCTTCACGTACTCCAAAGCTCCTATGGAGGCTACATTTTCATGGATGTTTCTATAGTGCCTTACTAAAGAAGGTGCTCTGAACACACGGAGCAACAGAAACCACAAGGAGGAGATGGGGCATGGCCCTGATCATGAAGCCACTCCCGGCGTTGCTTCGCCCTGTGCAGTTGATGATCCTTCTTCTCTCCTTTCAGGGGAGTAGGGGGTGGGGAAAGAGGAGCTTTAAAAGAAAGTTGGTATGACACAGACACATTTTCAATAATGACTTATGATGATCACAGCCCAGGATCGGGTTGAAATTGGGCTGAAAGGAAACTAAGAAAACAATTCCATTTCCCATAGCATCAAAAATGAATGGTTGGTGCAGCAGGTGCAGTGACAGTGCCCATGGTCCCAGCCACTTAGGAGGCTGAAGCAGGAGGATCTCTTGAGCCCAGGAATTAGAGTCCAGCCTGAGAAACACAGCAAGACCCCATCTCTACAAATAATAAAATTAATTAAATTAAAATTAAAAATTTTTAATTTTTTTAAAATAAAAAACCCCAAAATATTTAGGAAAAAATTTAACCAATGAGGTAAGGACCTGCACACTGAAAACTACAAAACATTTCTGAAAGAAATTAAAGAAGACGTAAATAAATGGAAAGACATCTTATGTTCACAGATTGAAAGACTTAATAATCCTAAGATATCAATGTGCTAGCACCCAAAGCAATCTGAAGATGTAACACAATTTCTATCAAAATCTAATAGTTTTTTGCAGAAATAGAAAAACCCATCCTAAATTTTTTTCTTCATATCTTCCCTTTCTATCCTAAAACTTACTGTGTATATGGAATCTTAAGGGACCCTGAATAACCAAATAATGCTGAAAAAGAATGAAACTGGAGAACTCATCTTTCTGGTTTCAAAATTACTACAAACCTGCAGTAATTAAAATAGATTGGTACTGGGATAAAGACAGACATGTAGACCAATGGAATAAAATAGAGAGTCTAGAATTAAAACCTCACATATGAGGTTAAGTGGTGCCAAGACCATGCAATGAGAAAAGACGGTCTTTCCAACCAGGGGTGCTGTAAACTGGGTATACAAATGCAGAAGAATAGAGTTAGACCCCTACAGCACACCACACACAAAAATTCACTCAAAAAATAGATCCACAGCTCTTAGAAGAAAAGAAAGGGCAGAAGCTTCATGACATTGAAAGCAGGTCTCAAAGAGATACTTGTACACCCGTGTTCATAGCAGCATTATTCACAACAGTTACAATGTGGAAACAATCCAAGTATCCATCAGTGGGTGAATGGACAAAGTACGGCATGACCAGACAATGCAGTATTACTCAGCCTGAGAAAGAAAGGAAATTCTGACCCAGGCTACAACACAGAAGGACCTTGAGGACATTCTGCTAAGTGAAATAAGCCAGTTACAGAAAGACGAACACTGTGTGATTCCACCGACACCAGGTATTTGGAGCAGTCACAAGCATAGAGATGGACGGTGGAATAGTGGTTTCCAGGGTGGGGAGGAGGGAGGGCAATGGGGAGTAGCTGTGGATTGTTGTTTTTTTTTTTGAGATAGAGTTTTACTTTGTTGCCTTGGGTAGAGTGCCGTGGCATCACAGCTCACAGAATCCTCAAACTCCTGGGCTCAAGTGATTCTCTTGCTTCAGCCTCCCAAGTAGTAGGGACCTCAGGTGCCCTCCACAATGCTGGCCTATTTTTTAGAGATGTCTTGCTCTTGCTCAGGCTGATCTTGAACTCATGAACTCAAGCAGTCTACCCACCTCGGCCTCCCAGAGAACTAGGATTATAGGTATGAGCCATGGCACCCAGCCCTGGAAGTAGCTGTTTAAAACTTTAACAGAGGATGGGTGGTGCCTGTGGCTCAGTGAGTAGGGCACTGGCCCCGTATACCAAGGGTGGCAGGTTCGAACCCGGCCTCAGCCAAATTGCAACAAAAAATAAGTCAGGTGTTGTGGCGGGCTCCTGTAGTCCCAGCTACTCGGGAGGCTGAGGTAAGAGAATCACCTAAGCCCAAGAACTGGAAGTTGCTGTGAGTTGTGACGCCACGGCACTCTACCAAAAAGGGCGACAGAGTGAGACTCTGTCTCAAAAAAACCCACAAAACTTTAACAGAGGCTCGGCACCTGTAGCACAGTGGTTACGGTGCCAGCCACATACACCGAGGGTGGCGGGTTTGAACCCAGCCTGGGCCAGCTAGACAACAATGACAACTGCAACAAAATATAGCCAGGTGTTGTGGTGGGCGCCTGTAGTCCCTGCTACTTGGGAGGCTGAGGCAAGAGAATCACTTAATCCCAAGAGTTGGTGGTTGCTGTAAGCTGTGATGCCACGGCACTCTACCAAGGATGACATAGTGAGACTCTGTCTCAAATAAATAAATAAATACATACATACATACATAAAAATAACAGAGTTTCAGTTTTACAAAATATAAGGCATTCTGGAGGTGGAATGTGGTGATGGTTGCACAAAAGTATGAATGTAGTTCGTATTACCAAACTGTACATGTAAAAATGGCTAAAATAAGCCCAGGCGTGTTAGTGTGCGCCTGTCGTCCCAGCTACCAGGGAGACTGAAACAGTAAGATCTCCTGAACCCAGGAGTTTGAGGCCAGTCTAGGCAACACAGCCAGATCCCATGTCCAAAAAAGGGGAGGGGCTAGGTGTGTTGGTTCATGACTGTAATCCTAGGACTCTGGGAGGCTGAGGCCAGACGATTGCTTGAGTTCAGGAGTTTAAGACCAGTCTGAACAAGACTGAGAAGCCGTCTCTATAAAACATAGAAAAATTGGCTCGGCACCCATAGCTTAATGGTCAGAGTGCCAGCCACATACACCAAGGCTGACAGGTTCAAACCCAGCCTGGGCCTGCTAAACAACAACGACAACAACAATAACAACAAAAATAGCCAGCTATGGCGGGCGCCTGTAGTCCCAGCTACTTGGGAGGCTGAGGCAAGAGAATGGCTTAAGCCCAAGAGTTTGAGATTGCTGTGAGCTATGACACTACAGCACTCTACCAAGGGTGACATAGTGATACGCTATGAAAAAAAAAGACGCTCAAGAAAAACAGAAGGAAAGAAGGAAGGGAAAAAAGAAAGAAAAAAAGACAGACATCATGGCTTGCTGGCATCAGTAGTCCCAGCCACTTGGGAGGCTGAGACAGGCGGATCACTTGAGCCCCGAAATTGGAGGTTGCAGTGATGATGATACCACTGCTCTCTAACTGGGGCAACAAAGTGAAACTGTCTCAAAAAATAAATGCTCTGACAGTAAATGTTTTATAATGTGTATTTTACCACAATGAAACAAGTGGGGGCGGGGGGAATAGGATTATGGAGCCCACTGATGATGTGTACTAGTGGGCGAGGCTTGCGTGCCCGCATTCCCTTAATCAAGTCAGTAAATGCTACTGACGGCCTGATGAATGGGGAAATTGAGCAGGAAATGTAGTAAACAGAGATTAGCAAACAGCAACTGCACACCTACACGTCTCTTCTGCCCCCTAGTGAATGTCTGGGTTCTAAACTCATTTGCTTTAAGTCTAAAGAAAAGAGACAGCAATGTGCTTTCATTTTACACATGTTTAAGTTGTTAAATCTCACAGAAAATACTTGTTCATCTTTTTTTTTTTTTTTTTGGACTGTCACCCTGGGTAGAGTGCTGTGGCATCATACCTCACAGCAACCTTAAATTCCTGGCCTTAAGTGATTCACTTGCCTCAGCCTCCCAAGTAGCTGGGACTACAGGTGCCCAACGCAACACCTGGCTATTTTTAGAGATGAGGTCTCACTCTGGCGCAGGTTGGTCTCGAACCTGTGAGCTCAGGCAATCCACCCGCCTTGGCCTCCCAAGTGCTGGGATTACAGGTGTGAGCCACCAAGCCCTGCTTTGTTCATTATTTAAGAAATAAATAATACAGCATTGAAAGTAAAAAGTAAAACTCTTTGGCTCAAGTGGCCCTCCCACCTTGGGCCCCCAAAGTGCTGGAATGACAGGTGAGAGCCACCGTTCTAGCCGACCATCCCTCTTGGTGGGACTGTGGTAGGTCACTCTGAAAAGGATTATATGGGATGGGAGAGTGTGTCCTGGGCATCTTTGGAGAACTGATCTACCACAGCCGCCAGGGTTCTCCTCCCCATTCTTGGGTCTAGCTCAGTCTTGATCCTGCCCCACGGCCAGTAGGACCCCTCCATTCGGCTGTCCCGTAGGCAGCGGAGACTCAAACTGTCTAAATGTGGACCCTGATGACCCTAAGCCTACTTCTCCTCCAGGGTTGGCCACTCAGGAAATGTCACCTCCTTCCACAGGTCACCCCGTCCAGCAGCCAGGGCACCCAACACCCCAATCCCTACCATCACGAGTGCCCCTGCACCTTCAGCCACTCTCCTCCCTTGTCTCAGCCTCCAGGACCCTGTGCCTGAGTCACTCCCTCCACTCTTGCCCTTCTCACAATTTCCTCTCCACATTGTGGCCAGAGGGTCTTCTCAATGCTTGCCTGATGCTGGTGTCAATCCCCAGATAAAAGAGCCTTAGGCTACTCTGCCCGGACCACAGCATACAGCCCTAACCCCATGGTGGGCTTCAGCCTCCTCTCCCCCAGCCAAGCCCCCGGCACATGCTCTCCCATATGGTCAATCTCAGTCACCTGAGCTTTTTGGAGGTGCTTCCCCCCACCCCCTCTTTCTCCATTGCTGTCTAGACAGGCCCTTATCTCCCGTACATCTCATTTCAAACTTTGAGAAACACATCGCTTTGTGGCTCATCACTCAACTAAAGCAACATTTTATCAAGCAAAGCATAATTCAGGCACAGTAAACTGCATGCACTTAATGTGTTCTGCCGATGTATACGCCCGTGAAGTCACCGCTGACAGTCAGGACACAGAAAGTTTCCATCACTGCAGCAGTGTCCTCGTGCCTGTGACAGCCTACCCCTTCATCTACCACCAGCCTCGGACATCCCTGCTCGGTGCTTTTGGTCACTCTAGATCAGTTTGCATTTTCTAGAATATAATAGAATCATTCAAGTGATTTTGGTCCTATCTCAATTCTATAATTTCTTGTTTGCTTTTGAGCACCTCCCGCAATAGAGTGTGCAGTACATAAGGACGGTGTCTTTTGTGCACAGGGCCTGGCACACAGCAGGTGCCAAGGAGTGAACCGATGGTTGTTGAGTATTACTTCTCTAGATGGGAGATCTTGAGTCTCTCTAGCAGACCAAGAGAGCAGGGGCCTTGCTAGCACAAAGGTGTCCTCTTGGACATCCCTGTCTCAGCAGTCTGGTGACCACCTAGCCTTCCCTGGCAGCCCACACTCCCCATCTGACACATGCCCCCTACGGCAGCTGGCAGGCCCACAGTTCCCAGCATGCAGCCTGATTTTGAGAATTAACTGCTTTTTTTTGAGACAGAGTCATCCTTGGTAGAGTGCCGTGGTGTCACAGCTCATAGCAACCTCAAACTCTTGGACTCAAGCAATTCTCTTGCCTCAGCCTCCCAAGTAGCTGGGACTACAGGTGCCCACCACAACATCTGGCTATTTTTTGGTTGCAGTTGTCATTGTTGTTTAGCAGGCCCGGGCCAGGTTCAAACTTGCCAGCTTTGGTATATGTGGCCTACTCACTGAGCCATGGGGTGCTGAGCCTAACTGCTTTTTTAATAGAAAAAAATAAATTAATAAAATTTACTATCTTAATCATGTTTAAAGTGCACAGTTCAGAAGAATGGAGTACATTAGTGATGTGTAGTCATCCCCGCTGTCCATCTCCAGAACTTTTTTATCTTCTAAACTGAAACTCTGTATCCACAAAACACTAATTCCCCAGTGTCCGTTCCCCGGAGTCCCCTGCAACCTCCATTCTACATTCTGTGTCTGTGAATTTTGCTTCTCTGGGCCTCTCACATAATTGGAATCACACAGTATTTGTCTTTTTGTGACTGGATTATTTCACTTAACACAGCAGCACGTGTCAGAATTTCATTCCCATATAAAGGCTGAGTAATAGTCCATTGTACACATATAATATGTTCTGTCTATCCACTCATCCCCTGATGGACACTGGGCTGCTTCCACCCTTTGGCTATTGTAAATAATTCCGTTATAAACACAAGTATTCAATTATCTCTTCGAGACTTTGCTTTTGATTCTTTTGGCTATATACCCAGAAATGGGACGCTGGATCATATGATAATTCTATTTTTAACTGTCTAAGGAACCATCATACTATTTTCCCAGTGGCTGCACCATTTTACTTTCCCATCAACAGTGCACAAGTGTTCCAATTTCTCCTCATCCTCAGCAACACTTTAGTTTTTGTTTTTTGATTAGAGCCATCCTAAAAGGTGGGAGGGAAAGTCCCCTTTGAGGATTGGCTTGTTACCTCTTCAAAGTCACCTCCCTAGAAAACCCTGGGCCCAGCTGGGCTCAGTGGCTCACGCCTGTCATCCTAACACTTGGGGAGGCCAAGGCGGGTGGGTTGCCTGAGCTCACAGGTTTGAGACCAGCCTTAGTAAGAGTGAGACCTCGTCTCCATAGCTGGGTGTGTGTCAGGCACACACCTGTAGTCCCAGCTACTCGGGAGGCTGAGGCAAGAGAATCACTTGAGCCCAAGAGTTGAAGGTTGCTGTGAGCTATAACATTCTGGTACTCTACCAAAGAAAAGGAAAGAAAGAAAACCTTGGTCTCCACCCTCCCCACGCCCCCAAGCCACACAAATTTCAATCCTGGGAAACCTCAATTGTGTCTTAACAGCAATTCCAGAACCTGAGAATCACCTAGGGAACCTGCAGCAGTTCTGACTTCTCAGAGTCCGGTCTATGTTCACTCCATAAATACGCACTGAAGGCGGGGCTGGGCAGAACTGGGCAGGGCCTGGCCCATGGCGCTGTCCCCACTCACAAGTTGCTTCTCCCCTTAAAGAACCGCGGAGCCTCTTGTTCGCCTGGATAGTGAGGCACAGGCTGTGAATAAACCTGGCTGCTGGCTCCACTCAGCACCCACCTTGTTCTCCCTCCTTCCTTCTGCTTTTAACTCTATGCTATCCTGTCCTATTTTACGAGCACTTGTAAGCTATTCTTAATTATTTTTTTTTCCCTCTAGAACAAGGCAGGTATAAATAAATACACGAGAGCTTGGAAAAAGAATGGCTTGTGCATATAATTAGCAGGAGTCTTTTCTGTAGGCTGACTTAATCAAAATTCTATCCTATGAAATCTCAGGGACATAACAGCCATCAGCCTTCCAAGCAACGTGGCAAACCGACCGACCCACGGCCTCCCTGTGTGGGCAGCTGGAGGACCAGCTTTTCCCAGGGCCCCTGCTGCCTCCCTGTCACACAGGGAATCTCACTGAGTGCTGTGTGTGAAAATGTCTGCCACCGCCAGGCAGTGCTGTCGAGATCTGTGTGGGTTCTGGTTCCTCATCCCCTCCCTCCTTCCTGTCAGTGAACTGGAGGTGTTGTGTGTGCCTCTGCTTCTCCTGTCCCCACGCTAGTCCTTGGGTACCTTGCTATGCCTCCTCCACACTGTCGTTATCTTTTTAAGTTCATTTCTTTTTTATACATAGGGTCTTGCAATGCAAGCAATTCTCCCGTCCAAGCCTCCTGAGTAGCTGGGACTATAAGTGCATGCAACTATGTCTGGTTAATTAAAAATTTGTTTCTAGGGACAGTGTCTCACTATGTCCAGGCTGGTCTCAAACACTTGGCTTCACATGATCCCCCTGCTTTGGCCTCTCAAAGTGCTGGGATTGAGGTGTGAGCCACTGCACTCGACCACCTTGTAGTTTTTTGTTCATAACAACTTTTTTTATTTTTGTAGAGACAGAGTCTCACTTTATCACCCTCGGTAGAGTGCTGTGGCATCACACTGCTCACAGCAACCAGCAACCTCCAATTCCTGGGCTTAGGCAATTCTCTTGCCTCGGCCTCCCAAGTAGCTGGGACCATAGGCGCCTGCCACAATGCCCAGCTATTTTTTTGTTGCAGTTTGGCTGGGGCTAGGTTTGAACCTGCCACCCTTGGTATATGGGGCCGGCACCCTGCCCACTGAGCTACAGGCGCCACCCCATAACAACATTTGTTATAAAATGTTTTTTCAGGCCAGGCACAGTGGTTCACACCTGTAATCCTAGCACCCTGGGAGGCCAAGGTGGGTAGATTGCTTGAGCTCAGGAGTTCAAGACCAGCTTGAGCAAGAGTGAGACCCTGGCTCTACTAAAAATAGAAAAACTAGCTTGGTGTTGTTTAATCTCAGCTACTTGGAAGGCTGAGGCAGGAGGATGACCTGACCCCAAGAAACTGAGGTTGCTATGAGTTGTGATGACGCCACAGCACTATCCAGGATGACAGAGTAAGACTCTGTCTCAAAATAAATAAATAAATAAATAAATAAAATCTATATATTTTTTCTAGCTAATAGAAAAAGTTAGAAAGAAGAAAGTAAAAGCCACTCCATATCCCACAGTTCTGTGGTAATGGCTGTTCACATTTGGCAGAGAGCCTTGTAGACTAGTTCCTCGGGAAATGCTTCCTGGTGGAGGGAAGTAGAGGAAGAGTCATGGTAGAAAGAAGAGCCACATTCCACTCAGCAGGTATTACAGTCACCACAAGGCAAAGCTCTGTGTGCAGCTCTGTCCAAATCAGAGTCGTTTCCCCCCACAATCCTTCAGCGTGACCCTAGGAGCACAGTCTAGAAAACGCAACTTCAGGGTCTTTTCTGAGTTGACCCCATGTACATGTGCACAAGTACACTTTAAAAATTTTACAAAAGGGCAGCACCTGTGGCTCAAAGGAGTAGGGCCCACCCCCATATGCTGAAGGTGGTGGGTTCAAACCCAGCCCCAGCCAAAAACTGCAAAAAAAAAAAAAAAGTTTTACAAAAGTTGGCATATACCAAATTGCTCTTTCATACAATTTTTTCTACTCTCTATGTTGACAATTTCCATATTAATAATGATTGCTCTATACCACCAATATGCGAGGCCGGCAATTAAGTTTGAGGACTCACCCTAGAGGAAGTGCTACTTGCCTTCCACAGTCACCTTTGAAGAACTCCACCCTTCAAAGCATTCTTTCTAGGATGAGTTTGTGATGAGTTTTTCTAGGATGAGTTTCTAGGATGAGTCAGACCTCGTAGTTTTAAAATTAATTTCTTTTTTTTTTTTTTGAGATGGAGTCTTACTATGTCGCCCTGGGTAGAGTGCCGTGGCGTCACAGCTCACTGGTTCAAACCTGCCAGTCTCAGTGTATGTGGCTGGTGCCACAACTTAAAATTAATTTCTGATAGCTGGTACATGCATATGAATACAGAACCAGAAATAGATCCTCACGGGCATGTCCAGCTGATTTTCAACAAAGGCATAAAGAAATATAACAGAAAGAAAGCCTTTCAACAAACAGACTCGGCGCCTGTAGTACAGTGGTTACTGTGCCAGCCACATACACTGGTTTGAACCTGGCCCGGGCCAGCTAAACAACTGCAACAAAAAAATAGCCAGGTGTCATGGCAGGTGCCTGTAGTCCCAGCTACTTAGGAGGCTGAGGCAAGAGAATCACTTAAGCCCGAGAGTTAGAGGTTGCTGTGAGCTGTGACAGCACAGTGCTCTACCGAGGACGACAAAGTGAGACTCTGTCTCAAAAAACAAACAAACAAAAAACAGTGTTGTGATGATTGGGCATCATAGGCAAAAACATAAACATCATCCTAATTATTATATTTTACACAAAACTTAGTTCAGCATGGATCATGAACTTAAATGTAATGTGTAAAATTATAAAACTTTTTGAGCAGAAAAAAGGTAGAGAAACCTTAGGTTCTAAACGTCCTATTAAGAGGATGAAAAGACAGTCCACATATGAAGGAAAATCTTTGCAAACCACACACAGTATCTGATGAAGGACTAGCATCTAGAATATATGAAGAACTCTCAGAAGTCAACAGTAAAAATAACAAAACCCAATCCAATCATAAAATGCTCAAAACACATGAAAAGACCTTTCACCAAAGAGGATATACAAACGGCCAATAAACACTTGCAAAGACATTCAACATCATTAGCCATTTGGGAAATGCGTGGATCCCTAGAGCTCAGGAGTTCAAGACCAGCCTGAGCAAGAGCCAGACCCCAAGTCTAAAAATAGCCCACTGTTGTGGTGGGTGCCTGTAGTCCCAGCTACTCAGGAGGCTGAGGCAAGAGGATTGCTTGAGCCCAAGAATTTGAGGTTGCTGTGAGCTATGACCCTACGGCACTCTACCTAGAGCAGCAGTGAGACTTTGTCTCAAAACAAACAAATAATTAAATAATGATTAAAACATTTCAAAAACATTACAAAATTACTTGCATGATGAAAAGTCCATTTCCCACTCTCCCTGGGAACACCCAATGTTACCCATTTCTGCATCTTTATTTCTAAAAGTTATGTTGTATTTCACCCAATGGACGTGCTGTATTTTATTGGGCCGATTCCATATTGTTAGATGATAAGGTCGTTCCTCATTTTCACCATTATGAACAGTGTTATTATGAGCATCCTTGTATATGTCTTTTCTGGAAGTGAAATTTCTAGGTGGAGAAATGAGAGTGTGTGAAATGTTGATACATGTTGCCATATTGTCCTCTAGAAAGATTGTATCAATTTACACTTTCCCTGAGCAGTTTGGCCTCTGACTCTAACAAACCACTTCTCTCCCCCACTTACTCACACTTTAAATTAAGACAGGACACTGCCAATAAAAATCCTAGATAAATATCTCTATAGTCTTATGTACATTCCACGGAGTCAGGATGAGAAGCAAGGCCTGCCTTCCTCACTTACCAAATTCCTATGAGGCAAATACATCAACCCATCACACAGACTTTTTTAAAACAATGAAAAGACTTTTAAAAAGATCAACCACTCCCAGTTTTGCTGTAACAAGTCCTTTAATCTTTACCTAAAAGAAACCTTCCTGAAATCTTTTCTATCCTTACTTTTGCTGCTCTGAAAAATAAACTCTGTAACCTCTCATTTCCTGGAGTGGAAAAAGTACATTTTCACAGTCTAATATGCCAGCTTAGGACAAAAGGGTTGAGACGGTGAGTGCCAGAGCAGGCATGAGCTCAGCGCAGGGGAACTCTGTTCAGGGCCAGAAAGTTCTGGCTGTCTGTGACCCTAATGCTAACACTTACGGCTTAGGTGGTCTTGTGAAAGTTATTTAAATGTTCTTAACCCTGTTCCTTTGCTAGTAAAATGGGGATAATAACAGTGACTGACCTTACCTGGTGGGAAGTAAATGCTCAGTGCCTCCCATGTAGGGGTGGGGATTCCAAGGACATCACCAGTCAAGAGAAGAGCCAGGACAGGGAGTTTGGAGCTCCTGACTCCCAGTCATGGGCATCTAAGCCACTGTCACCACAGCCACTCTACTCCAGAGACTTACCAGCCGTGTGGCATGTACCACACTTGGCTTCTGTTGCCTTGGCTTCCTTCCTTTCTTTGTCCCCTCACCCCCGTGTGTGTGTGTGTGTGCGTGTGCGTGTGTGTGTGTGTGTGTGTGTGTGTGTGATGAAGTTCCGTTCTGTTGCCCCAGCAAAGGTGCAATGGCATCATCATAGCTCACTACCACCTCCAATTCCTGGGCTCAAGGGATCACCCTGCCTCGGCCTCTTGAGGAGCTAGGACTACAGGTGTACACCACCATGCTCAGCTAATTTTTCTGTTTTTTTGCAGAGACAGGACCTCACTATACTGCTCAGGCTGGCCTGAAGTCCCCAGCTCGAGTCATCCTCCCGTCTAGGCCTCCCACCCTTGCTTCATCTTCTAGATGAAATTGGTGGTAGTACTCACCTTCTAACTTGTTAGAAAGCTCAGGGCAGGGAAGCTAAAGCACTTAGCCGAGAAACAGTTGAGGAGGGTACAATCTAATGAGTCGTGAAGGTGTGCTATGTTTTTGCATTTGTTTCAGTAAAAAGACTGCTACTTCTTTCTTTCTTTCTTTCTTTCTTTCTTTCCAGTTTTTGGCTGGGGCCGGGTTTGAACCCACCACCTCTGGCACATGGGGCCGGCACCCTGCTCCTTTGAGCCACAGACACCGCCAAGACTGCTACTTCTTAAACAAGGGAAGCAGGCAGAGGCAGTTTTAGCCAAAAGGCTCAAAATTCCTCATCCTTTCCCCAGCTTAAATAACCTTAATGCTTGCAGAGTCTTTCTGTAAAATCCAAAGTTAGTCTGCACTCACAGCTTTTTCCTTTAATTAAAATAGCTTTCATTGTTTCTTTTTCATATCACAAAAGCTATAACATATCTATTGTTGAAAAAATGTAAAAATACCAATAAGCAAAAACAAAGGAGGCGGGGGAAGCCGCAGTCCCACCCTGCAGCTTTGAACCTCTCAGTGTGTTTCTGAATGAACGGGAAGATATCTAGAAGGACCCTCTGGGGGGTTTAAAACAAAACCTGGGACCTCCCCTATGCCTCAACTTCAGGTGCATTATCTCTGCGAGGCCCAAGCCCACCTGCCCAGAGTCCTCAGTCACTGCTGCCCACTGTTCCCACTCAAAGCAGCAACAAACCCGCCACCCTCCCCTCGCCTCACCGTCTGCTGGCTTTTTCCTTTCTTTCTAGATTGTTGTTAAGGTTTAACAAACCTAGAAAATCACTAATGAGATTTCATCCCAGTGTAGCCACCATTCATAAAAAAGTCTATAACAGGCTCGGTGCTTGGAGCTCAAGTAGCTAAGGCGCCAGCCACATACACCAGAGCTGGCAGGTTTGAATCCAGCCCAGGCCTGCCAAACAACAATGACAACGACAACCAAAAAATAGCCAGGCGTTGTGGCGGGTGCCTGTAGTCCCAGCTACTTGGGAGGCTGAGGCAAGAGAATTGCTTAAGCCCAGAAGCTGGAGGTTGCTGTGAGCTGTGATGCCACAGCCTTCTATCCAGGTCGACAGCTTGAGGCTCTGTCTCAAAAAGAAAAGAAAAAAAAAAAAATCTAGAACATACCCTGACAAATCGGAACTCCCACCCTTCTGGAGGTAACCAGTTTTCTGATCTCTATCGCCGGAGATTTGTTTAGCCTGGTTTTAAACTTCATAGAAAGGGAATGTTTGGATCTGCCATCGTTAGCTTAGCATTATGACTATGAGATTTGCCCCTGGGGTGGCAGGTAGTTCTTTTTCACTGCTGTGCGATGTTCTGTCATGTGTAATATAGATTGCCACCACAAGCTTGTTCATCCCTCCTACTGGACCTACTGGCACGGACCTTTGAGCTGCTTCCAGGTTTGGGCCATAACTAGCAATGCACTTCATGAACTCTGTCACACCTGTCTTCTGAGAGAGAGTGTGGGTGTGTCTCCAGATCTCCATATGTGTACCTGGGAGTGGAGTGGCTGGGCCTTCGGGTAAATATGCATTTAGTTTTAGCAGGGGCGGCCAAACATTTTTTTCAAAATGGTTTTATCAATCTACACTGGCTTTAAAATGAGCAAAGATGAGGTAGGTAGTTACAAACCACACACCTGGAAAGTGTCCCATCCTTTCCTTAAGCCCCACGTAACTGTTGCTTTGAATTTGTAGGTGCTGAGACATGTGGAATGTGCTAGAATTCTGTCCCTCTGTTTTCCTTCCTCACTGATTTATGCTGCCCCCACATGGTCCTGACACCCAGAAACACCACCCCCCCCCACACACACACATGCACGCACATCCCTGCACGCTCACATCAAGGGACCTAAGCAAGGATTTCATGTTGCCCTTGACCCGCTCACTGTGGAGGCCCCTTTTCTAGTTAAGCCTGGCCCCTGCCTGGTGAGGCACGTAGGCTGGTCAGCAGTGGCTGACATCTGCTCCCAGTGGTGTGGGACTTGTGGTATGGTCCTCCCTGACATCAGCGGACGATGTGGGGTCTGCACATGGGGGGAAGTGAGGAGCCGGGGTGTACAGTGTCGGGCAAGGGTTCGTGCTCCCCCAGACGACCTGGCTGCCGGCTGGAGCCTGCTGGTGGAGCCGCCAGAGGGCGGCACAGTCCCACAGAAGGACAGCCCTGCCTGGTGCAGCCGCGCAGACATGGGGGTAAGGGGGCAGGAGCAGAGGGGGAGCTCAGACCCCACTGCTGACTCTGATGGTCTGGAGCCCACCCTGCGCCAGCTCACATCCTGGTGTGGTGGGCATAGCTCTGGGCAAAGAATCCAGGGACCGCTTAGCTTCTGTCACCCACAAGCTTTGGGACTTTGGGAAAATCATTCAGCCACTCTGTGCCTCAAAACGCCTGTAAAACGCCAATACTGTAATGATAAATCCCAGTCATTTTGTGGGCCTATTGAGAGCTTCAATATTAGTAACGGTATTAGTAATAACAGTGATGCTGATAATGGCTGTGATCTGTTGAGCGCTTACTCTGTGCTGGATGCCTGGCTGATGCTTCCAAAGCCTTCTGTCCACTAATCCTCAAGCCCACCCTCTGGGGAGCCGAGGAGGGGTGGGATGGAAAAAGCGTCAGTGCCATCCCTCACCCCAGCATGTCCCCAGGGCCCTGCTCCTTGCTTGTGTGTCCTTCACTCCTGCTTTCAAGCTAGAACCCACCACGACAGGCGATTATTCCCACTGGACAGATGAGGAAATGGAAGCTCAGAGGAGCATGCTAACCCATCTGAGTTGCAGGAGCCAGGCTGGGGCTCCCCCCCTGCCCCCACACTGGGCCACACAGCACCTGATTGGAGTCACCATCTAGGAGGCCTGAGCAGCGTGCACAAGTGCAGCTGTCACCTCCCCAGGACTAGAGAGCACGGGACTCCTGATGCCACTTTCAACTCGCTCACTTCCTCTGCAGCTTCCAGGGTAGGAGAAAATCAGAGCTTTTCGGTCAATGGCCCTTAAAGTGCCCCCAAAGTCTTGGGCGTAGGAGGGCAGTGGGGGGTCCCGTGTGTGTCAGCCCCCCACTTCTAGGCTTTGCAGTGTTAGTCCAAAGAAGAGAGTCGCAGTGCTAAAATTACCCCCCAAATGGTTAAAACCAGCAGACTAGATAATTCCTAAGGCCCCTCCTAGCTCTAAATATTTTATGAAAGCTTGCCTTGAACCTATTTATATTTACAGCTGGTAAGTTCAATTTGCCTTTTCCCTACTGGGTATATGCTCCTCCCCCCTTCCCTCCACCTCCTCCCGCTCCTTTCCTTTTTCTTTCTTTCTTTCTTTCTTTCTTTCTTTCTTTCTTTCTTTCTTTCTTTCTTTCTTTCTTTCTCTCTCTCTCTCTCCTTCCTTCCTTCCTTCCTTCCTTCCTTCCTTCCTTCCTTCCTTCCTTCCTTCCTTTTCTTTCTTCTTCTTAATTAATTTTTTTTTGTAGAGACAAGAGTCTCATTTTATTGCCCTCAGTAGAGTGCTGCGACGTCACAGCTCACAGCAACCTCCAACTCCTGGGCTTAGGCGATTCTCCTGCCTCAGCCTCCCGAGCAGCTGGGACTACAGGCACCCGCCACAATGCCCAGCTGTATTTTTGTTGCAGTTTGGCCGGGGCCGGGTTCAAACCCGCCACCCTTGGTACATGTGGCTGGTGCCATAACCACTGTGCTATGGGTGCTGAGCCTCCACACTTTCTATGAAGTCTCCATTCCAGCCTGTTCCTGGCTCTGGTTTCCTTAATGGCCTCGCTCACTTTAGTGACATTCCTGATCCACATTCTCCCGGATCAGCATTCCAACTTCCCCCCTCCCCGAGGTTCTTGCACAACTATCCTTTAACATTGTCTGGTCCTTCCAGAGACCAGATTTGGAGTATTTCTCAAAGAAAACGGCAACTCAGAGACTGTGTGGCATTCCAGGAATGGGTCAACAGGGCCTAGTAGAAGCACATTTGCTATTAACGAGGGAGAGATGGCGACCCAGAATCCCCCTCCCCAAGACTATGAAAGTGATGACTCTTATGAAGTGTTGGATTTAACTGACTATGCGACACCACTGGTGGAATTGAGTGTTTGGCCACAGTTCCCATCAATAGTAGAAAAATACTCAGTACCTACCCAGATGTAATGGGTGGTGTGATTGGCTGGTGTGCAGGATTTTTGTTCCAGAAGGTTGGAAAGCTTGTAGCAACTGCAGTAGGTGGTGGCTTTCTTCTCCTTCAGATTGCCGTCACAGTGGCTATGTTCAGATCGACTGGAAAAGAGTTGAAAAAGATGTAAACAAAGCAAAAAGACAGATTAAGAAACGAGCTAATAAAGCAGCACCTGAAATCAACAATACAATTGAAGAAGCCACAGAATTTATCAAACAGAACATCGTGATATCCAGTGGATTTGTAGGAGGCTTTTTGCTCTAGGCCTTAAGGACATGAATGTTCTACTGCAGTGGATTTGGTAATGAAAAGAGAAGTGGTGGCAACAAGGTGATCTCTCAAAGTATGTGCTACCAAGTCTGCAGG